>JARACY010000007.1:0-261520 GCA_029255725.1 Scrobipalpa atriplicella
CCGGTAGTGAAAGACAATATGGTGAAAGTTAGAAATAAAGTACAGAAATCCTATTATGGTTCGACTCGATACTCCCGCGTAAATCATCAGAGAGCATTAGATCACAGATTAGAGTCTGTGCGAAAAGAGAACAGGCATGGAATTTAAGGGCGCGCATTTGTATTTTATTATTTAATTAACAGTCGGTTGGCCGTGTGAGAATTATGTCCAGGTTTTTAACAGTAAGCTTCTACATTAAATTTTGGAGGTTTTAGGTCAAAGACCTAGGCATAAACCCCACGCAACCAGCCGTGGGTTAATTAATACAAATGTGCGCCCTCCAATTCTATGCCTGTTCTCTTTTCGCACAGACTCTACCTAGTATTAGATGGCGGCCACTCGCAATCTAATGAGTTCTAGGCATGTTCTAGGTTAAGTTGGGGTTTTGCGCGGGGAGCATGAGAAATCTGACGGACTTTATTCCTCGCTCTCATAAATTCCTTGCAGTGTTTGTTGTGGTGCTGTGGTGGATTTAACATAATGATGAGAAACAGTAATGGCGGGAGTGAGTGCAAAGGAAGGCGCTACCGTACGATTCAGTTTGTTATCTCCGCGCAAAAGTCTGTTGAGCATTGGAATGTGAATCACCGGCGCATTCTAATTACTTTTAGCTTAGTGTAGGTTAGATTAGGTTAAGAAGACTGAAGACAAAATAATACTTTGAAGACTAGGCTGCATGGGCTCAAGCTCTTATCAATAATATGGGACAACATTAAAAAAAAAAAGTTTGTGTGTGGTGTGATGAAATGATTATTTTAGAAATTATCATGAAATCATAGAATTTATTTATGTTATTCTTTAAAGATTTTTGTCTCAATATCACAGTGAACAAGTAGCTTAGATTAAAATGTTGTCAATAAAAAGATTTCGGACACTACCTGCATCAAAAATTCAAACAAAATGCTTCTTTGATTTGAAAAACACTGTGTTTGAAAAACAATTATATGCTGATAATCGTTTTAATTTAGTGAATATATGCAGATCTTTATCTGTGTTACATAATTTAACAAATAAATCAAAACAACCGGTAAGTAGGTATAAGCTTGATTTATTACAAAATTATTGTATTACTTTCACAACCTCAAAATCTCATAAAGCCACCTCTTATAAGCTTTTTTAATTCATATTGACTCAAATTCAAATTGATGGTCAACTGATAATGTATTTTTCAGAAACTATTGCAATTTAATGCAGAATATAAGGCAGCATGTGAGCTGTTAAAGCGATCCAACTTGCCAAGTCTTGCTTCAATATCAAATGGCATTGGAATTAGAGAACTTCATACTTCTCCTCCCCGCTATGAACCTAAGAAGGAAGATGACAAGGTAAAACGGACTACTAAAATTGTATTCTGTAGCATCTTCTCTTGGGAATATTACATTTTTGTACACATAGAATTTCTGAAGCAGTTTTGAAAATTGTGGAACAGATATTATCTTATATCATCATCTGTGATCAGATCATTATCTATGTTAAAGCAATTACTTATTTTATAGGATAAAGACAAAAAGAAACATAATGATAATAATATGCAGCCACTTTTCGTTAAAGCAGTTTTTTGGATGATGCTGACTACAATACTCATATTAATGAGTTCCCTTCTAGTTCCAAATGATAATACACAGAATGAGGTAAGAAAATGTTTATAAAATGTATTTTTGTCTATGAGATTGAGTAAAATTAATACTGTTTCTTGCGACGGACATAATTGTTGTTGTGCAGCAGACAGACCTTTCTTATGTGCATGCATAACTACACAGATTTACTATTATGCCTAGATTATGCACACTAAGGCAATGTACAAGAAATGGTAAGTCAAGATGCTTTTACACACAGAAATATGCTTCCATGCTGGACTGGGAGCAATAGAAAAACATAGAATATGTAAGCTGCATCTCCTTCCAGGCATGCTGTAAAAACCAGCTAAGGGTTTCGAGGGTTTCAGTATATTGTAATTAATAATATATTGTAATTAGTAATATTGTAATATAGATGATGGGCTGGCAAATTGTCACCACAGCAATAATACAGATCTATCTTAATAACACTCAAAACTTGTCAGATGTGGTGGAATAACCTTTGTTTGGGACATTGTCTGCCTACCCCATTAGGGATATAGGTGTGATAGTATGTATGTATGTAGTTAGGCTTAGCAGCAGTTGTGATATTAAACATTGGTACAATGTGCATATTTTTTTATTATTTACAGCTTATCAGATATGTATCATGGAATGAGTTTGTGTATAGTATGTTGTCCAAAGGAGAAGTTGAGGAGTTGATTGTGCGACCAGACCTCGAAGTAGTTACCATAATTTTGCATGAAGGGGCAGTCATCAAAGGAAAAAGAGTAAGTGATATATTTTATTATGGTTAAATATTACAACTGTGAAAAATAGACAATACATATACATATAATTTTATTTTCGTAAAGTTTTTTGTGATGTTCATTTATGTATTCATTCTTTTAGGCTACACACAGAGTCTTCCATATGAATGTTGGAGACATTCACAGGTTTGAAGAAAAGCTTAGAGATGTTGAAAAAAGTTTAAACGTCAAAGAAGGTAATGTAATATAATATATTTCCCCATCTAAATAACTAAACTTACACTCATTGTTATAAAAGACATGTTTGTTTTCTAGGTGTTCGTGTTATTTATGATAGAAATGGCAGTGTAGCGGGTAGGCTGTTGACAACACTCTTGATTGGAGCCATCATACTCTCAATACTGTACTCTACGAAATCTTTCAGAAAAAATATAAGCATTGGAGGATTTGTAAGTATGACATATAACAGTGTTCTTAATTGTAGTGGTATGATGATGATTCAACTGATAAGTAGAAGAAAAAAATACCAGTAATTTATTTTAAAATCTAACTCCGGAAGGGTTAAAACTGGGGTAGAGTTTTGTATTGGAAGTGGACTTATATTTTTGGTGGTTCTCACACTGTTCGCTAGTTCGCTGCGCAGCTGAGAGCTGGTGGCATGCGCGGAGTGTATTTATATGGAAATCATGCTCTGACGTGGCTAAGCAGCTACGCGTGTAGTACCCTTTCCAGCTGTTGTACCTTGCATGTTTTCCATACAAACTGAGGTGCTTACAAAAACGTTAGAGCGCCGCGCTACCCGCTGCGCTCCAGGACAAAGTGATAGCCGCCTAAGTGTACATATACACATATTAGTTTCAATATACGTATTTTATATAGATCTGATCATATCTGATTTAATTTGGACAATAGTGAGGTGACCTTAGCTTACTTATTATTTTCAGAATCAATTGAGTCGCGCTAAGTTCACGTTAGTCGACTCCATGACTGGACAAGGCAAAGGGGTAAAGTTTGACGACGTGGCAGGACTGCGGGAAGCCAAAATTGAAATAATGGAGTTTGTAGACTATCTAAAAAGGCCTGAACGATACAAAACTTTAGGTGCTAAGGTAGGCAAATAGACAAAATAATCAAAAATCTTAAGATATTTGATAATATTTTTAGTTGCTTATGGCCTAGCGAAAAGATGGATAAAATATTGCTCGTTACCAAACTTATAAGTGTTTATAATTTCTTTATTTGATTGTTATTTTTTATTTCTAAGGTACCTAAAGGGGCGTTGTTATTGGGACCTCCTGGATGTGGAAAAACGTTGCTGGCAAAAGCTGTAGCTACTGAAGCAAATGTACCATTTTTGTCAATGAATGGCTCTGAGTTCATAGAGATGATTGGTGGTCTTGGAGCGGCAAGAGTCAGGTATGCATTCAAATGTAATATCCATTAAATATCACAAAGAGAACTCGCATCTAGCATGCATATACGAATACAAAAACTATTTAAATTTAAATAGTAAAAAAATTGCTTATAGTATGTTATTTTATTTACTTTTCATGCTATTAAAAATTTGCGCTTTAATGACGGGGATTCTCCTGCGGCTCGAGTTGTAACACATCTCAGTTTTACCTATTTTATGCACTTGTTGTAAAAATATTTATTTAACAATTTTCAAAACAGTATTAAGTCAATGTTTACGAAAACAGGGACCTGTTCAAAGAAGCGAACTCGAGGGCCCCATGCATCGTGTACATCGACGAGATGGACGCGGTGGGACGCGCGCGGGCCACGGGGCCCACCTCGTTCGGCCCTGGCGGCGGTGAGAGCGAGCAGACCCTCAACCAGCTGTTGGTGGAGATGGACGGCATGAAGAGTCGCGAGGGCGTCGTCGTGCTCGCCTCTACTAACAGGGCTGATGTACTCGATAAGGTATATTCTTGTTTTATTTGCGCTAAAGTTTCATTGTTATTCACCATCCCATTTTGTTATGCCCTGGCTAAGATGAGTATGTTAAACAACTGTATGCAGATAATAAGCAACGACAACCAGCGAAGGGCACCTATTATGGCACTTTATCAGACACTAATATTTATTTCGTATCGTATAGCGTTTTTCTAGTGAAACTTTAAATTAATATAATTAAAATAGTTTAGTTTTCTTTTTGTTTGTAGGCATTGCTACGACCAGGGCGATTTGATCGACACATCCTTATTGATTTGCCCACGTTACAAGAACGAGAGGAAATATTTGAGAGGCATCTGAAAAACATAGTGCTCGAAAAACTGCCCCCGAACTATGTGAAACGGTAGGCGATTTTTTTGTTACGATAGGTGATGATTCGGTCGCATCAATAAAAAACAGACAGAATCACAACAGCTTTGACATAATTAAAATCAGCTGCAATGTGTTTCTGCTCCATTTTTACCCAAATTTTAGAACGTAACAGCACTAATCTCAGATAAGCATAATAGTTGTGTCTACGTCACAGTCTACGTACATTATTGAGCTTTGCGAATAGGTAAGTTACATACTGGTTTGTTACAGATTGGCGTATTTGACGCCGGGCTTTAGTGGCGCCGATATAGCTAACGTGTGCAACGAGGCGGCTCTACACGCGGCCAGATACAAGCAGAACATCGTCAAAGCAGCCGACCTCGAGTATGCTGTTGAAAGAGTTGTTGGTCAGTAAAAAATAAATCTTATTTGTAGCTAGCTTTCCGCCGGGGTTTAGCATTAAATGAGTTCTTCCGTGTTATCTAGGTGGGATATTGAGTAAAAGAAGTTTTTAAGTTAGACCTGCAATACAACAAATTAGCTGATCATGATCAAACTTCTGGGTCCCTACCCAAGTGCCATGAATCTGAACAACTTTTCCCAAAGAACATAGGTTGAAATCTGAAAAATATATATTGGGCCTCTCTTGCAAATGGTGCCAGAAGTCTTTAAGTTCAGTTTGACTGGTAGGCTCACACACTAAAGTCAGCAATATTTTTACATCCGTTAACTATCGACTGTCTTCCAGGTGGCACGGAGAAACGCAGCCACGCGATGTCGCCGGCCGAGAAGAAGATCGTGGCGTACCACGAGGCGGGGCACGCGGTGGCCGGCTGGATGCTGGAGCACACGGACGGGCTGCTCAAGGTCACCATCGTGCCCAGGACTAACATGACCCTGGGGTTCGCGCAGTACACCAAGTCGGATCAGAAGCTCTACTCGAAGGAGGAGGTAAGGAATGAAAATATTTGAAGACGATTTTTCCATTGCTAATGTGAGCGAAATCGGTTGGGTTTATCCCATAATAGTACAAGTGTATTTATTAACAAAGAAAGATTACGATTACAATGGAGTTTCACCGAGTGCCAACAATCGCAAGTATAAAATATACGAGTGTTCCAGTTTTACACCCCGGCCGGATTATATCATTGTTCGGTGTTGGATGGGATTTTTCTGGGCCTTGAAATAGAAGCAGTTGAGTTTTTGGGCTTCGCCGTATCCTATCATAAAATGTGAAGTTCTCGTCACATCTCTGCATGAACTACTTTAATTTTATAAAGAAATACAGACTCATTTCTCATTTTTACCACCAACCTATCGGCGAGTGACCCAGACTCGCCGATAGGTTGGTGGTAAAAACGGGTAATTTATTACGAAAATAAATCGCAAATGCCATTACTTTTTAAACATCGTTTAATTTTTCTATGTGATACATGTCTCAAATATTTTATTTCAGTTGTTTGACCGGATGTGTATGGCCCTGGGCGGGCGGGCGGCGGAAGCGTTGATGTTCAATTCCGTTACAAGCGGTGCGCAGAACGATTTGGAGAAAGTTACCAAAATTGCTTATGCTCAGGTAAATCCTCTTACTCAAAAAAAATTAACCTAAAACAAATCTACCCAAATACGTTTTTTATGGGCTACGTATTTTGTGTCATTTCATCAGTCATCTACTTAGAATACGTATGTTATGCAACAAAGTTCACCTTATAAACCTTATAATGTAGACTTTTTATGATCTAGCGCTTGGTAGATAATAATATACATATAATTTATTTTCTTTTTTTTTATTTGTTTCCTTCAGATACAAATATACGGTATGTCGAAATCGGTGGGTTTGGTTTCATTCCCGGACGCCAAACAAGGAAAGAATCCCTTCAGTAAAGCTCTGCGAGCTCTAATAGACTTAGAAGCAAGGAAACTTATTGGACAAGCGTACTTCAGGACAGAAGAACTATTGAAGGAACACAAGGGAAAACTAAAACAGGTAACCTGAGTCTATTTATTTTTTTCAGATGTCATTTCATCATTATCAGTCTAAAGAAATATATCTCATCGACTAATTTCCGCTTTTTAGTACGTTGTGTCCCATATTTTCAGCCCATTTTTTTAAAATTGTACTATTATCTATGTCCACAGCTTGGAGATGAGCTACTGAAGAAAGAAACACTCAATTTCGACGAAGTAAAGGCTGTTTTGGGACCCCCTCCGTTCCCGAAGAAGAAATACATAGATCCTATTGAATTTGAAAACAGTTTGAAAGAAATGGAGAATGTAGCGAGGCCGGAGAGCTCGGACGCCCCGGCCGGCGCGCCTTCGGCTAAGCCAGACCCAGCGGAGAGGGGACAAGTGAATTACGAAACATAACTGTATTTTTATGTAGTCTGCTTATAAATATTGTAATACGTTAAGGATGTAAATGGTGTAAGAAAATTTGCATTCAAATAGGCAATCGGCTTAAATTATCTAATTACTACGATTGAGAAATTCAACATTAAACTCCCGATATAACATGATTTTTTCTTTTATTTTATAGGCATCATTGCTGTAAATTAAGTTAAACAAATCTCAAAATACAACGTGTAACATAAAAGGTATAATATATGTATCCTGAAGGGTGTGAACCTGCCCATGAAACTGATTAACTTTCTCTAAGGAAGATATGTCGAAAAACAAAAAAAGTATTTGACTTCCCGTACTATATGCGCTATCAGCTGATGCATTTGTATAGAAGGAAAAATTTCGTTTATCGACCTATGTTACTTAGGGAAAGTTATGAAAATCACGCGGGTATACGCGCGGAGTGAAAACAATGGAACCATTGACAATCACGCGCTACGGCGCGTAGCGCGGAACCCAATGTGAACACCACCTAATATAATTTAGCTAGGAATATGTAACTTTAGGTTCGAATGTTTTTTACGGAATAATTTACTACAAAACCTTTAAAGAAACGATTTTATTCACAATCAAGAGGGTAGTAAGACACATGGAGCAAACACCAATTCTTGACATGACAGTTTCATAAAATATGAAGTGTACGACTAGTTTACACCTAGAAGATTACGTACAAGTATAGTTAATATGTACCTACACTTTTTAAAATTTTAAGAATACTCAAAGTTACATCAACACAGGACTACCTGAATATCAATATCAAATTAATCGCAGTCTTTAATTAAATATTAGGTATAACAAGAAGTCGTAATGGTAATAAACCCAGTGTATCACTACTTAATAACATTTTAAATTCGGTCATAATTATACGCCTGCGGTCCAGGTGGTCATATTTTAATATAACTACTAAAAAGGCCTATCAAAGTAAAATAAAAAATAAATAGAGTAAAACATTTATTACAAACTGAAAATTTAAGTACATTAACAATATTGTAATACATTGTAATTTCTATAAATCTTAAAGGTATTACAAAAATTTAGAACAAATTTGACTCTTAATTGGTTCCCTTGTACATTTATAAAAGTGTATAAGGAGGCGGTGGTGAAAATATCATCTTCTGTTGTGAAAATGTTGTATTAAGGGTTTGTTACATCTATGGATGCTTATTCGGGCCTCCTAAGAACCAGAGGGTTGTAAATGATACTGGTAGAGACCAGGAATACAGGCAAACAACCCTTTGATATCTGTATTATATAATTAAATATATAAAGATAATGAAAGAGTAGGTACAACATTTTCATAACAAAATCAAATCATTTACAAATATTCGTAAATGATATTCTAATGAATTGTAAAATGCATTTCGTTGTTATTCGGCCATTATATAATTGATAAATAAAAGTATAAAATATAACACAACCAAACATGTTACCCAAAAAAAAAGGAAAAAAATACTAATGTAATCTGCCCGTGTGGAGCCAGGTTAGAATAGCATCACCCCATAACTTCCTGTGGGTGTCGTAAAAGGCGACTAAGGGATAAATCCAGGGAATGGGCAGCAGCGTTCCCTGTGAATGGTAAACTTCTACTGCGCTCACGAACCCGCCTGCAAAGCGTGGTGAGTATATAGCATATACCCCCAATTTTGGGGAGGCCCATGTCCAGCAGTGGGCTGTTGCTGCTAATGATGACTAATGTAATCTAAGTTTGATATTTGTGCGACGCAGTGCTTCCGATATGTTTGAGGATCAATTTATTATCGGCTTTATTTATCGAAAATTATACGTCGTGGGAAAAAAATCGGTTGCCAATAAGTTACCAAAATTTTCTACAATCTGAACAACTTTCCTCAAGAAACATGTTGGTGTATTCACGACGAAGAGCCCATGTTTTCCATTCAGACCAATGTAATGAAATACCTTGTTTTTCGTGAGAAAAGTTATACAGTTTTTACATAACATTACATTGACCTCTTTCTGGGTCGTATACTTTGTTCATTAGATAATTGCACTGATTAGAGAAAGTCGCTGCCGCATAATTGTATAACAATACTTTATAAGAAAATAAAAGCTACTTGGCCTTCGATCTGAGAATAATTACTTACTCAATTTGGACATGAACTAATTTCCTTTGACGTGTATATTTTACATAATATAGGTAGGTCCAAAATAATATAATCATACATTCAAGTTGCAATCGTCAAAATAGGTAATATAAAATAAATCATTACTTAAAATTGTATATGCATCGAAATTACAATAATTACTGATAGATAATGTTCAGATTTCATTAACAGAAGTTTCTTATGTTAAGCTTACTGGAAACGTTATAAATTAAAAAAAAAACTAAGCATCCCATCATATCTTTAAACATAAGATGCTATCGGATAACACGAATTCTTTGAGCATAAAGTTTCCTACTAGTCAACTAAACAGATAGTATTTTAAAATATTTACAACTAAGTAGTTTATGTTAAATAATACAATATAAAAATAATATCGATATTCTGAAAAAAGTTCAAAAATAGGAACAGTAACACACACTGAATAGAAAAAATAAGAACTTGATAGTACACGCTTTCGTAGCGTAGCATGTATTCACATACAAGAACATTATAAGATATTTATTTTACAATTAAAATAAACAACGATTAAAACAGCGATAGGTAGGTATAGGTTTACTCTT
Organism: Scrobipalpa atriplicella; assembly: GCA_029255725.1. Lineage (NCBI taxonomy): Eukaryota > Metazoa > Arthropoda > Insecta > Lepidoptera > Gelechiidae > Scrobipalpa > Scrobipalpa atriplicella. Next base: position 9,717 of record JARACY010000007.1, read on the forward strand.
GTCTCTATAGATTGTCCAATACGATGTCATTCGATCTTTGTTACCTTGTAGGTATAATACAAGTTGCATTAAGTTTCTGTGTAAATTACCGGTCGTATTATGCAATCGGCAATTTACACAGAAACTTATGTAAGCTTTACATTTTTCATAATCATTCGGGCATATGGAAGTCAGAATGCTTTAACAGAAGAATCTTGATGAACTTTATAATCTAAAGATCTTATTAATATATAAGTTTAAGAAAACATCAACTAGAAGTGACATTTAAAAAAGATTTGTAGACCCTAGTGGTCAATAGGCGCCTATGTAGGCACGAGGCGTAAACACTAAACCGACGTACACATCTCATACAATGATGTGGGTTCCCTACGTGATTTCGAAACCCTGTTTATCGAGTGTTTTTTCGTCGATGACAATAATCCGATATTACTTGACATCGAGTGCTTATTTCATCGACTGTTTCTTTTACCGACATATTTATTACCGATGTTACTTTTTATCGACAGCCCTTTCATCGAGTGCTTAATGCTTATTTCTTCGACTCTTCTTTTTACCGACATCTTTTTTATTTTAGTTACATTTTAATCTGCAATCAGTCAGATTTGGTGTGCGGTAGTTAGCATATTTTATAGAGGCACCCTCCATCGAGGCTGCCTCATCTCATTAGTAGTCTTGGATCTTGCGTCGTTTCAGACGTCGCACACTCTCGATTTCTATGAGTTGCACTGCCAGTTTGTTTGGATGTATGGCCATTCTGGCGTTATATTTGGTGCAACAAGCTTCGAGAAGTACCTCCTTTACCGTAAGTTTGCCTGTACTTTATTATTGGTTATGAACCAGGGAGCATCGCATCGCTTATCTGTTTCAGGATGTCGTTTTGGGCTCTTTGAATTATTGTGATGTTTGAGTTGCAGGCGAAACCCCTTACTTGGATACCATAACGCCAGATTAGTTTTAAAACTGTACTATAAATTAGCAGCTTATTGTCCAGTGACAGTTTTGAGTTTCTACCAAGGAGCCACTGCAAGTCCCTGTATTTCATATTTGGACCGTGTTTGGACCTTAGCACTTTTGAGATATGTACGAGGCTTTAAAGCTTCAAAACAGACTTTTGTTCGTAACTTTTTTATTTACTGAAGACGTATTGTAATAATTAATACATAATTTTTGTCGTCAATTTTGTCCGTTAATTTTCGTTAAAATAAGCCATCGATGTATGAATCGTTCGATTCGATAAAACAAACTGTCGATGTAAAACAGTCGCTTAAGTGAAACTTCGTTTAATGGTAATATCGGTATATCGTCGTCGACGAAAAAACACTCGATAAACAGGGTTCCGAAATCACGTAGGGTACCTAGGCTTTCGTACAGGATTAATATGGCTTGATTTTAAACAATGCTCAGGGTTAGGTATAACAATAAATGTTTTTATACAAAACAGACTAGTCCTAGAATTAGGAATTATTTATACAGGGTGTTATTCATTTGCGTGTTGTTTCAGGGGGTGTTTGAGTATCGACAAAGGATCACATAAAAAATAGGTAGTGGTTAGACAGCCGTTAGCGGTCGTTTAGCTTCAAAAGATATCCTGCCACCGGAGGCAGTATAGCCAATATTGATGTACAGACAGACCACCAGTCAGTATTGAAGTTGCGCCAACTCAATAAGACTTAGATATTTCCTAAAAAATATTATAAATGTTTAACACGAGTCTTAGCACGAATGGATTTCTAAGTCATTTTGTAACGTGTACAAAGCACCAGGCTTATTAAACATAAAAAATACTCGAAAAAAAATGGCTTTCCCATACAAATTCATCTATCGAAGTGATCACTTTGTATGGGAAAGTTTATTTTTTTTGTACACATATTAACGTGATCCTTTATCGATTACAAAACAAACCAATTAAATAAATCCTGTATTTGCGCTGCTCTCTTTGGGGAAAGAGAGTAAATAAAGTAAGGAGAAAATAAGCCGTTATTATTCAACCTTATCATTCTCATTGATATTAGCTACAAACAAAAGATTCAGTAGAACAGTGGTTAAGTTAGTCTTTTTACTACGTCTAATTTATTACAAGCACAAATAATTAACACAAAAATACATTTACTTCTCTCCTACCATGGAGAATTATTTACTTTTTCTTTGATTAAAAGCTCTGGGGCTTTAATAAACATCGCTCACAAACCTATGTAAAATAAAGGTTATCAAAACTTTACTACATTATGTATATCATTGAATAACCATAATAAGATTGTTATAAAATATTTTTGATGTATCTTTCTTTACTACACAAATAATGCGACGACCAAAATGTAGATATATTTTTCATTTATTGAATTAACTTACCTTCTACGAATTAAGGTGGTTCGATGAGCTCCCCAGCGCCCTCCCAAGAAATAATTTTTTTGCGTCTAAAATATAAACATATTAGTAAATATTGTCAAAGCTTTGAATGTCGATATGTCCAAAAGTGGCCACTTTTAGCAAGATCGACATTCAAAGCTTGCTGGATTATATAATTCAAAAGCCCGATGGATAACTAAATGAAAAATTACTTCCGATTTTCGCAAAACGTAAAATATTCACTAATATGTTAATATTTTAGACGCAATAAATTTATTTCTTGGGAGGGCGCTGGGGAGATAATTATATTAGTTATGTAGTAGACTGACATTTTTTTAATATCGTCACAGAAATTGAGTACGTCAAAAAGAATAAAATATAGGTACATTTGCATAGTATTTTAGCAATTAATAATCCGTACTCATACATAACAAAGAACGTATGCATACATACATACATACATGTGATCACTGATTAGAGAAAGTCGCTGCCGCCTAGCTCCATTTACTCTTCTGTGCATGTGATAGTGTCACTATACAAAAAAATTGACATACATAGTACAAAGTATGTAATATTTATATGACAACAATTCAATTCCGCCAGATGTGGCAAAATCTTTTAATAAATAACTAGTTGTGTGTGCTCAACTTTGTTAAGTCTATTCTGTACGAGCTTTTGCTCTTTTGAAGATCCTAACGTTTTTAACACCTATATCAAGATATTTCTTGTAACCGATTTTGTGACACTATACTAACAATGAAGAATTAAAATGTGTATAGTAGCTAAGTGGTCTAACCTCTGATATAATCTAACTTTGGGGCTCAAATTATACCTAAGCTTATTGTGTACATAATATTTTTAAACGCAACGTAGATGATGTCTTAAAGTCGCATGAAATTTTTAAAAATATAAAAAAGAAACACTTGGACAATGATTTTAGATGCTGCAGGTTTTAAATTAATTTTCTTTATTTAATTTCATCGTCACCAATAAATACTGTTTCTCTTCACAAATCAAGTTGCTAATAAGGAAAGTTGAGCATACATTATGACGTCGCACCTAAATGCACTTTACAATAAAGTGCTTACGCCTTATTTATCAGTTTAACCGAAATTGGGGCATTCTTTGTGACTAACACACCTAATACTGAATGTGTTTTATTTATATCGTATATAATCTTTAATATATAACCTTAATACACATATCACTCAAAAAGAGCGACTACTAAAATTTTACCTTAATATATAATTATAAGTACTTAAAACTATGACTCCCAATACTAAAAAGTTACTGATTATGAGACTCTAACCCTTTGTGAAACTTTTCTTAATTCGCATAAGCATTTTTTAGTTACTTTTGGTAAAATATTATAAAATATTTCGAAGATGAACCTAAACAACAAAAATTTGCAAATATTATAAAAATAATAAACAAATAGCTTTTAATCTAGGAAGCTATATGGCAAAATCTAAGTTTAATCTTAACGACAATTCAAATAATAAAATTAATTAAAATTGTATGAATAATTTGTACTTTTCAGAACCCACTTAAAATATACAGTAACTGAAGTCTGAACGTAACTTCTGAGTTTGCGACAAACCAAAAATAAAATGAAATCTATTATTATGATATTATATTATGTATAATTTAAATTAAATCTTTCAATATCGTGACTAGCGATGGGCGGGTGGAAATTTCCCGTGCTCGAAATATTCTCTTCGGAGAATATTCTCGGAAAGTTTCCATTGTGCTCGAAACTTTCCCTGGGACCGAGAACATTCAGTATCGATTATACATTTAATTGTAATCAATGAAAGCTTATTCAGTAATGTGTAAAACTAATAAAAAATCAATAAAACATTATGAAGGTACATTAAATAGCTTGAAACAGCCATAGTAAAGGATTTATTTCAGAAGGTTTTCAATTAAATTATAAGATTTAGATTTAAATGCATCAAAAATACTAGATTTAAGTACAATGAAATGAACTTTACTTTTACGGGTTTTTTCATTCATTGCAACACTGACGACAATTCCACGCTTTTATACTTAAGAATTATATATTAATTTAGTCGTACTACAGCCGGACAAATTTAACCTTTTCGCCGCCACTGACGACGGGTGTAGCCGACAGCTCGCAACTTGCCCTCAGCGCCATAGTCGGCTATAGCCGACAAAAAGTAGTAAACAAATTTATGTTAAAAAACTGGCAATTTTAGAACTGTATATTGTTTTTATTTCGCAAATTTAATCTTGAGGAAATCATTATAATTTTGCAGGTATGTCCCAGTTTTCCGAGAATTTTGATATAATTGCATGCTAAAAGACGGACTGAAAACGCCTGGAAGAGCTATTGGGCAATGAAAGATCTTATGAAAGGTGACTTGCCCCTTACCTTAAAGCGTAAACTCATGGATATGTGCATTCTTCCCATCCTTATCTACGGAGCTCAAACCTGGTCTTTGACTGATGTCCAAAAATTCAAACTCAAGGTTTGCCAACGTTACATGGAGCGCAGCATTCTTGGAGTTAAACTGATCGACCGAGTTCGGAACTCAGTGCTGCATTCCCAAACAAAAATTGTAGACGTAGCTCAGAAGGCTGCCTACTTGAAGTGGGACTGGGCTGGCCACGTCAACCGTATGCCGAATGTTCTATGGGCTAAAATTACCACCGACTGAGAACCAAATGCAATAAGGCGACGTGGACGACCCCGAAAGAGGTAGCGCGATGAATTGGACGCATATCAAAAAGCATGGCGGGTATTATCAATGGATCGTGAAAAGTGGAAGGAAGGGAGAGAGGCCTTTGCCCTGCAGTGGGACACCACAGGCTCATAAATAAAAATTATAAAAAAAATATATTAAAAGTAAGGATAGGTAGTTACTCTTTGTCGGCAAACCACTTCTTCGGTAAAACATTTAGTTTAGTTGGGTTCTGATTCTATTGTTTGTTGCGCACGTGCACTTTATAGCAGCGATTACATTACCCGGCCGACCAGGCCCGATTTAGGGTAGGGAGCTCAAAACGGCAAGTCTAATCGCAGTAAGGAAGTAAGGATCCTGATTAAGGGCGATCGTGCCGTCCCGACCGTCCTACCTCCTGATTTCGGATGCGAATCGGGTAATGTGATCGCAGTAAGGGAGTAAGGGAGCTCAGTCGCTGCGCGGCGTTCAGTGCGAGCGGACGTTTTTGTCAATTTAGCGGTAATAAAATACGCGTTGAAGATGTCCATCAAACATAGAAATTATATCACTTATACTCACGAGATATAGTATAATATTATTTCTAAGCCACCAAACAAGAAATGCGATTAAATTTTGAATGAATACGTGTATATAGTGAGAGACATGCCGTATCTGATCTCAAATCTATTGCATTTACATCCTAGGCTCCAACAAAAAATGTTTATTTATCTTTTTCTTCATGTCGTGTGAGTTTCGAGTCGATCGACCCGATGAACCCTAATGTCAGAGTTTTCAAACCGCCCAATAGCACACCTAATAAGCCTCTGACATGGTTTGTGTATCGACCCACTGACAAAAACAGCTACCGGGACCGACGGCTTATGTCCTCCGAATCAGGGTTTGTTTTGTTTCATACAATCAGGAGGTTCAGATATTTCAATGGTAGATACTATTAAATGTATGTTTGTTAATTCATTATTTAATTATGACCGCAATGCGGCAAGTTTTGCAGTCGATCAATCGCAGCATGAATAATCATCATAACCAGAGGTCGGAAATTCGGGTGCAAAAAAAGTAAAAAGCCACTGTTTGAGCTACTGAGAGTTGCTACAACCACCTTTTTCAAGATTTTTAGGGCCCCAGTTTATTTTTCTTTTATAATTGTTTTAGTAATGCTAATGTGTTCTTTGCGTCAATATAATTCGAAACTGTTTGATTTTTTTTTATATTTGTTTTAATTTGAAAGATATAAGTAGAAATGTGTTTTCAATGTACTGAAAAATAATAAAAAATATAAAAATATCGTTTGATTGTTTGATATTTTTATTGAATACCATTTAGAAATGATTTGTACGATGCTTTTATTATTTTTACACTAAAATTTGAATGGGGTCCCAAAAGTGTTTTATTTCTTAAACAAAAAAATTGCGAGAAAAAAAAATGACAAGATTAAAAAGCGTTTATCTTGTCTTAACCTTGCCAAATACGAATTTTAATTTTAATTTCTCCGCAATATTTTTTGGGGCCCCCGGGGGCCCCCATTCAAATTTTAGTGTAAAAATAATAAAAAGCATCATTTTTAAATGGTATTCAATAAAAATATCAAACAATCAAACGATATTTTTTATATTTTTATTATTTTTCAGTACATTGAAAACACATTTCTACTTATATCTTTCAAATTAAAACAAATATAAAAAAAAATCAAACAGTTTCGAATTATATTGACGCAAAGAACACATTAGCATTACTAAAACAATTATAAAAGAAAAATAAACTGGGGCCCTAAAAATCTTGAAAAAGGTGGTTGTAGCAACTCTCAGTAGCTCAAACAGTGGCTTTTTACTTTTTCTGCACCCGAATTTCCGACCTCTGATCATAACTTTAGACTATCTTTATTTGAATTCAGCACACAGAGAATATTCTCGAGAATTTTGGGAAACTTACGGAGAATATTCTCGGGAACATAGGAAATATACGAAACGATAAGTGTTTCTGACATGTAAAACATCTAAAACAGTTCATATATTTGAAATTTAGCTATTAGCATATAAAAAGAAAATTAAATCAAGACTTAACACCAATGTTCTCCTAAATTCTCGTTCCATCGGAAACTTTCGAGTGCGTTTCCGAGAATATTCTCGCGCCGGAGAATATTTCGAGAACGGCACAACGCTAATCGTGACACGGATAACCTATACGACAGCGGCGGGCGCCAACGTGAGTAGGTACTGTCTGTTAACACTGGGAATTAAATATGGCAGTATTTGCGCACAATCATAGTCAAATGCTATGCTAGATCTACCACAGAAAGAAAATTTTCACAATATGGTATATGACGTGATGAGGTGATGTGACGATGATTGATAATGTTCAAGAGTAATAATTTTTTGATGTAATTTCCACTAGCCATAATGTTCAGATTATGAGCGGATATAAGCGTAACGGAGCTGAACATTGGCCGTGTCGATGCAATATTATTATGATATCATTTGAGCATTATTAGCCTCTCAAAGTAATTTATTTAGATTCTGACGACTTCATCATATCAGCGGGACGAAATACCTGTAAATAAAAAAAGTATTAAAAAAACAGTCTGTGCCCGTCTCCAGGAATAGTGCTGCTAAATTTCATTGAAATCCGTTTACGTAAAAAGAGCAACAGACAAACAGAAAGAATTGCAACAAATAGAATGACATTTGGACGAGCCACTGCTGGGTACCTTAATTTATTTTCGCGTTTTACTGCATTCTAACCTGAACCATGGGTTTCGATTCGATTCCATGTCGTGGGTTCGATACCCAAGGGGGAACATAAAGTTGATGTTTGTCAATTTATCACTTCATGATATGCAAGTCGTCCTTGTCACCCGCTGCCGCGATTGCCGCTGACCCACAAGTAACGGCACAACTCGCCGAGTTAAAGTTGGCCATGGAAAACATCACTAAACAGCTAGCCCCCCTGGCAATCTTAGTGCAGGATGTAAAGACTGTCAAGCTGGAGATAGCTAGTCTAAAGGATTCCTTAGAGTATGTCCACAAATCTACGCGTGAGCTCTCGGATACAGCTAAGTCCTTGGAGAAGAGAGTTGTCCAGTTAGAGGAGAAATCTAATTCGATTGTTGCTGTACAGACTGATCTTGACAAGATTAATCAAAACCTACTGGAGAAGGAACAATGGGCGCGAGCAAATAACATTGAGATCAAGGGTGTTCCGCAAAAGAAGAATGAAAACCTCTATGATATTGTGGAGAAGATTGGTGCTGCTATCCAGTGTCATGTTCGTAAAGAGGACATTAATTATATCGCTCGAGTTCCAAGCATGAAGGCCGACTCTCAAAAATCCATTATTATGGCGCTTAACAATCGCTACTCAAAGGAGAATTTCATCGCAGCAGCACGCAAGCAACTTCTGATTACTGACTTGGGCTACACGGGTGACGGAATAGTATATTAGGCAACGAGGGAATAAAGCAGTGTCTAACGTCACGGGCAGCATATTGAATCCTGAGCGGAATGAAGGATTCTAGGATTAATTCCCGAGCGCAGCGAGGGAATTAAATCTTTAATTCCTGAGCGAAGCGAGGGAATTATGACAAGAATCCTGAATGTAGCGAGGGATTCAAGTCTGCCCAAGGCGAAGACACATTTATTCCCGAGGAGCATACTATATTTTACACACCTACTGCACAGATTACTTAGACGGTGGCAGGCGTCTGTAAGATAATAAAGCTCAGAAATATACCTAATCATGTAATATTGATACATAAATAAATATTGAAAACATACCAGAAGCAACAGATCCGAAAGTCAATTCACACTCACTGAACTACACTTCACGTTCACAATCCACTACCTACGTATTTTTCCAAAAAACGAATTGATCGTATTTAACATATTCAACATAAATAACAAAATACGATAAAATACTAGTCACAATGTCTTCTGGAGTCAAAATATTAATTTCACTCGACAATTTACGAAATGGAAGTAATAATCAATGAGAGAAAAACTTTTGCAAAATCAAACCGCGTTTTCTTTTTTTTAGTTTCTTTTTTTTATACAAAGCAAAGAGCACATACAGATAACTAGTCATACAGCCTTTTTACACTCGCCGGGAGGCGCAGAAGGCGAGTGTGGCAACAGTTTTAATACACACACAGCCATATTTTTTTTTTCTGAAAATTATTTTCTTAGTAGTTCACATGACATTCCAAATTCAAATCACATAATAACCCTTGGGCTATTAAGGATTTCCATACAACTTTAAATCCCTTGGGATTATTTTCTTGCTTTAAACGCAAGTTCCTTGATACATTATGTTGATATAATAATGCAGAGGTGTGTAAAAGTTTTTATCAATGATCACCTTACTCTTCACAATAAAGCTCTATTGAAGAAGGCCAAACAACTAGCGAGTGAAAAGAATTTCCGGTACATTTGGGTGAATCACTGCAAAATACTAGCGAGAAAATCAGATTCATCGCCCATTTTTCGCATAAGTTCGGAAAAAGATTTACAGAAAATATCTTAATTACTATTCTCGTATTACTGCTGCTCATTGTCTTATTTGATCATACTTTGTTTTTTAATAGCTTTCATATTTTTGCACGTTGTATTTGTATCGCTGAGTGCTGCGCCCGCGACTTGAGAATCCCTGCGTCTATTGTATTCCTCATCGGCCGGACAAAGGCGGCTATTAGCGCTCGGCTGCATGCTATTACTCGCCTTATTGCTAAAGAGTGTTGGTCTATTTTGTGTACTATTTTTTACTCGCTGTTGTTGCTTTTTAAAAAATATCTTTGTGTTACATTTACTCGGTCTGGGTGGATTACTGATTCAATTTTACCCCATTTATTGCATTCGCTAATTCAAATGCATTATACTTCAATTGCTAATGTTTTTGATATATACTTTAGGTGTAAAATTACGCTATTCTGGCTTCTTGTGTTATATTTAATGCAACATTACAACTACTGTTGTTATATTACCCTCATTCAGATATACACTGTTTATATCGCATCTTGGAATAGGTTCTACCACACTTAATATTTATTATCAGAATGCTCAAGGGCTGCGTACTAAAACTGCGATATTTAAACGTAATATTGGTGTTAATAATTACGACATAATCTCAATAACGGAAACGTGGTTAATTGACGGGATTGGGGACCAGGAACTCTTTGACGATCGGTACTTAGTCTGGCGTCGCGACCGTGATTACGTAATGACAAATCAAGAGTACGGTGGAGGTGTGATGATAGCGGTGCGGCGCGACCTGGTTGGTGAGGAGCGCCCGCTCTGGCGCTCGTCTGCCGAGGATATCTGGCTCACAGTTAAATTGCGTAATAATGGCGCTAATTTGATGTTGCATTTATGCACTGTATATGTATGTAACCAGAATTTAGGCAACTCCTTAATTACACAGTTAGAAAATTATTCGATTAAACTTTGTGACAATCTCAACTCTAGCCCGAATGATCTAGTTATCATCCTTGGTGATTTTAATATGCCTAACGTCACTTGGAACGTACTATCATCTGGTGCCCTTCAGCCTTCGGGAGCAACTCAACGTCAAACCACTTTTCTTGATACTACCATAGAGTGCAACTTGGAACAATATAATTACATACCTAACAAATATAACGTATTTCTTGACCTTGTTTTTTCGAACACCACTGTCTCTCTGCGTTCCTGTGATAGTCCCTTAGTCCCTGAGAACCCGAATCATAGAGCTTATTGTATTGATTTACCGATAGTTACATATAAGCCATTAATCGAAAACAAGAGGCAGAAATACTGTTATACTAGTGGTGACTATGAAAAAATTAACTCTGCACTAGGTGATATTGACTGGGACCACCTTTTATCTAATAATAATACCTCGATTAATGAAGCAGTTGAACTTCTAAATTCCACTTTGTATGAACTCCGAGATAAGTACATACCTAATAAAATTATTTCAAGTAATACTTTCCCTAGCTGGTATAATTCTTCTCTAAAGAAGGTTTTAAAAGAGAAGTTCAAGTTCTTCGGTAAATACAAAAGATATGGTAACCTGGATGATTATGAAACATATTCCTTGCTTAGAGATCGAGCGAAAACAATGGAGGATGAATGTTATCAGGCATATTTGGACAAGGTGGAAAGATCAGTAGTTCAAAACCCGCGGTTCTTCTGGTCATACTCTAAATCACTAAATAAGGCTTCGCACACGCTGCCATCTGTGATGCATTATGATGACATTAGTACCGATAAGGGTGAGGCTGTTTGTAACTTATTCGCAAGCTACTTTCAGTCTACCTTTCTTACACCGCATTCTTCTTCAACTGCCTCATCGAACCAGTTACATGACAGTTATAATAATTTTAGTATTAATGACATAGAAATAAATCCAGAGGAAATCTTAGTGTTGCTTAAAAATATTGACATAAATAAAGGAGCGGGACCTGATAATATATCACCAATATTAATAAAGAACTGTGCAGATAAATTAGTTACCCCTTTAAGTATAATTTTTAGACGGTCAATAAGTGAAGGAGATGTACCTGTACTTTGGAAATCAGCATTCATAACACCAGTGCATAAAGGTGGCGATCGGTCTAATGTAAAAAATTATAGACCGATATCGAAGCTCTGTATATTTGCAAAATTATTTGAAAAATTAGTCCACCGGCAGGTTTATGCGTCTCTTCAATCTTTCTTTTCACCGGAACAACATGGTTTTCTGATGCGTAGGTCTACCACATCTAACCTTCTAGTATTTAATGATTATGTGACATCGCAGATGGAGGCTGGTGCACAGGTCGATACTGTTTTTACCGATTTTAGTAAAGCTTTTGATCGTATAGACCATTTATTGCTTCTCGAAAAGCTATTACTCGCTGGTGTACACGGTAACCTCTATCGCTGGTTTACCTCCTACATCAAAAATCGAACTCAAGCGGTTGCTATCAACGGATTTTTGTCTACCTGGTTACCCATTCCATCTGGGGTTCCGCAAGGGTCCTTATTGGGACCTTTGCTCTTTGTTATTTTTATAAATGACATCGGATCTTGTTTTAATAACTCTAAATTCTTATTGTATGCTGACGATACAAAAATCTATAAGGCTGTCAAAAGTACTGCTGATTGCAACCTTCTTCAATCTGATCTCAACAACTTTGAAATGTATTGCATTAAAAATAAATTAGATCTTAACGTCTCTAAATGTCTGGTAACTACATTCACCCATAAACCGAACCCAGTTAACTATAACTATATGCTATCTCAAAACCATCTCTCTAAAACTGGTAATATGAAAGATCTTGGAATAATACAGGATACTAAAGTAGCTTATGATCAACATATTGATTATATTATTAAAAAGGCTTCTAAGTCCCTTGGTTTCATAAAGAGATCCACCTCAATGTTCAAAACTCTAAAGCCAATTAAAGTACTATATTGTTCATATGTGCGCAGTATCCTGGAGTATGCATCAGTCGTTTGGAACCCTCAGTACAATGTCCATATTGATCGAATAGAATGCATTCAAAAACGGTTCCTTCGATACCTTCAATTTAAATGTAAGAGAAAGGACCACGGTTATGATACTAGGTGTAAAAAAGTACCATTTTCTACCTTTGGTCAAAAGACGGGAGGTATCTGACCTGATATATTTGTTAAATATTTTGAAGGGAGGTATTGACTGTCCTGACCTTCTGGAAAAAGTATTTATACATGTACCTCGTAGCTCATCTGTCAGACACAAGAAACCACTAGCTGATCCGCAAGCTAAAACCAACTATCGTCGGAATTCATTTCTATTAAGAGTCAGTAATTCAGTTAATCAACTTGTAACACAACACGATGATTTAGATTTGTTTTGTTCAAAACCCTCGGAAATAAGGCGAGTATTTAGTAATAACTTCTTTGGCTTTACTCAGTCGCAAGCGCAACATCACTCAATATAATCTCTCTATTGTTATATAAACCTACATACTCTAAAATTAGTTTTTGATTAAGTCAATCTCTCATGCTTTTTAAGTCTACATCCAGATTTTGTATCTATCTGCGGACACCCGTAAATGGCTTTGTTGATATATTTTTATGTATTACCTATTGTAACCTAGCTGTAGGTGTTCTGAAAAAATAAAAATAAAATAAAATAAAAATAAAAAATAAAGCCGTTAGTTTCGGTCGCTGTCTTTGGTAGTGGTCGTTTCATTAACCATGTCAGGGGCCTATTAGCTGTGCTATTGGGCGGTTTTAAAAACTCTTGACACCAGGATTCACACAGGAAGACGCCATTCGGGTTGGTTATTTCCTTTCGTGGTAAAATAAGGTGGCATGCGAAATGCGCTGGCACCTGTCATCACCTCAACGGGGAGCGAGCTGCGGCGCGACAGAGCGGGCAGGCCGCGCTCCTGCGCCTTGGCGAGCCACTGCTGGCAGGCGGCGGCGGACGGTGGGGGCGCGGGCTTGCGGCGCCCCCCATTGACACTGTGCCGCAGCGCTCCCAGCGCCGCCAGCCCGCGCAGCTCGGAGCCCCCCACCGGCGCCGGCGCCGAGCCCCGCCGGCGCCCCCAGCACTCCTTGCCCGACAACGTGCGCCGCAACAACTCCGGGATCGCTGCTGAAACCTCTCGCATCTTCTTCTCTTTTGGCGCTGGAAATTAGGTGAAAATTGCTTTTGTAAAAAGATTGTTCAGTATTAAAAAGTGATGCTGATCGACTCTCAAAAATATTATTTTATATAATTGGCTTTTCGCCCGCGGTTTCATTCAAGTTAAATGAGTTTTCCCGTAAAAAAAATCGAAAGCTTTCTCGCGGTGAAAAGAGGCCTATTCCAGTATTTAACCTAAATAAGTACTAAGTTTCATCCCGATCTGGTAGCGTGGTTGAGTAAAAAAACATCCAAATATTCAAACATCCAAACATTCGCATTTATAATATTAGTTGGAAGTATTATTCAATAAATTATTTTCCAGCAGATTGCCAAACAACATCATAATACAAGGCTTCCGCCATCTGTGATGGTGATTGTTAGTGACATCCTAGTTTTTTTTTTTTTTTCAATGTAAACATCTATTAGCACTTACTGTAAGCGAGTGTGTCAGCGGGCATGGACTTCCTGCGGCGCAGCAGGTGGTCGGCGGGAATAAGGCCGAGATGCACCGCGCTCAGGTTCTCGCGCAGCTGGCTGCCCAGCCCGCCCCGGATCAACGGGTCCAGATTCTCCTTCTCTAAATTACGTGAACACTCAGTTACATCTACATTATAATTTTCAGAAGCGTCATCGTTTTCAGTCTTATCGGTATCGTTTCTCTTGAACATACTGCTAAATCTGCCCTCTTTTTTGTCTTTTGCGTCAGTGTTGGTGGCGCGGGGCGGGTATATAGCGTCCTCGTTGCTGATGTGCAGCGGATGTGACGCGAGTGCGTACGCACGACCGACCGGCTCCAGCGGCGGGAACGTCTGCTGACGTATTAACTTCCCCCCTTGCCTCAACACGGTGTTCAGCCGCGTCGCTTGTACTGGCGTCGTGATCGAAGCTATCGAAGAGTCCGGTAGCAATTTCTCTGTGCTCAAAACTTTTTCAGTAGGATCATGTCCGTGTTCGCAATGACCGCACACACTCAACTGTGAATGTAAAGAACGTTCACTGCCTTCGGAACTGCCGTTACCACGAGGGCGGGTTTCGGCCACCGATGAGTTACGGCTTTTTGAATCTCTGTTTTTGAATTTAGAGTCTTGGAATACATTCAGTGGAACGGAAAATCGTCTTAGTTGTTCCTTCAACCCTGCTGGTTTGGTTGGATTCAAAGAGCTCCTTCGTAATGGCAAAAGGAACTCGGAGCTGCCAGATATGTTTGTTCCTGAGCACGTTTCTAGATCATCGTCGACCATATCTGCATCAGATATCTCTGTTCTAGTTTCTTCTGCTATTTCTTGTGCCACCAGTGTTTCCCATTTGTTTTGGTTGTAGAGTAGGTTTTCAAGCATTTGAGCAGTTAGATCATTTTGAAGAAATCGATGCCATTCAGTTATAAGCGGCGTCACCACGAACTTGAAGAATCCTGAAATAATAAAAAACACAAGATTATAGAAGTAACATTTTTGGGTTTGGACTCGAGTTTATTTTTGTATTAACTGTGTATTTCTTCCTTCCTTGCTTGCTTCCATTACTGTAAACATTTTATAATATCGCTTTGTTACAGCCGGTGGTGTATCGAAAACTAAGCTGTTTATTTTCTTTTCGGTATAGTGTTTGTAAAGTATTTACAAGTAAATACATATTCGTTTAGACATTTGTAATTCCAGGTCTGGCGCACTCCGGCCGGTAGGCAAGAAGCTACAAGTACTTGCCCGGCCGTGACGTCGCGGCTAGTTTATTAGGCTGCCGCGCGCCCCTCGATTCTTACGTATTCCGTTCACGCACGCGCATCGCTGTCGCCTAGTAAAAGTTAT
Organism: Scrobipalpa atriplicella; assembly: GCA_029255725.1. Lineage (NCBI taxonomy): Eukaryota > Metazoa > Arthropoda > Insecta > Lepidoptera > Gelechiidae > Scrobipalpa > Scrobipalpa atriplicella. Next base: position 25,198 of record JARACY010000007.1, read on the forward strand.
CGCGCCAAGTTATAGTTTGGTTAAAATTAAAGCCAAGAAATATTGTCTTGTTTTTTTTTTCACTCCCGATGAACACCGATGGCTTACTTACTTGACAATTAAAGTACCTATACTTCCATGCTAGACTGGGAGTGATAGAAAAACATAGAATGTGCCAGCTGCATCTCCTCCCGTGCATGCTGTAAAAATCAGCTAAGGGAATCGAGGGTTTCAGTGTATTGCAATTTAGGCGATGGGCTGACAACCTGTCACTATAGCAATAAACATAATCATCATCTGTATTAACCCTCAAAACTTGTCAGACGTGGCGGAACGAGCTATGTTTAGGTCGTTTTTGCTCTGCCTACCCCATTAGGGATAAAGGCGTGATTTTATGTATTATTTTATTAAACCATTAACGCATACGAGTCCAAATATGACCATCCATTTTTGATAATTTATATTTGAGAAAAATCTTCTCCATTATAGCAGACGTTTGAGTCTGTATTTTCTTTATTCCACATAGCTATTTACGCAACTGCTGCGTAATAAGGGGTATTAAAACACGAGTGTGAGAAAAACAATGTAAGAATCGAAATTGAACAACTTTTATCAAAACTGAACAACTTTCCTCCACACTGAACAACTTTTCTCAAAACTGAACATATTTTTTAAAAACTAAGCGCAACCAAATATGGCATACAAAGGAAAACAATAAATTTCACCAAAATATGCCGTGTGAGGTATTATTTGAAAGTAGCAATACTATAAGATTTCTAACACTTTTTCTGAGAAATTTCTCGGAAATGCAGAATTTTCGTATATTTCCTCAAAATTGTTAGAAAAAGTGTTAGAAAAGTGTTATATATTCGTAATCTACTCAATGAGCCCTTTCAAATGATACCCCACACGGCATGTTTTTGTGTTTTTTTTTTACTTTGTATGCCATCTTTGATTGCGCCCCCCACCCCCACTTTATCACCGTACGATTTACTGACTCGTAGGTAATCAGGGAGTCATAAGGAATCCAACAGTGCCACTTGTAGGTATTCCTAGAGATTACGTTTAAAATTCGATATCTAGAGCACTTTTGGTGAGAAATGCACTCCTCCAGTAGATAAAATTAAAAATAACGAAATATTCATAAGCATTTTGACACTCAAGGGAAGATCAGCGGGCGCCTACTTGTCGATAACAAGGTTGAGATGGTTACGCAACTCCACACACACATAATGGCATCACAACTTCTATAACGACTGTTAGCTTGGGCAACGATTAATTCTAGACGGAAATGGCAGAGGCAAGAATTTTGACTTCGGAACGTATACACACTAAAATTCCAGACCTCTCCCAGGTCCAACCGAGGAGGGGAGGGACAAAGAAGGTCCCGTTTTTTGGCTATTTGCTTACATCTCGAAAATGGTGAGTTTTAGGAGAAAACTTGCAATGGCCAAACGAATGCTCATAAAATTATGTACAATAATGTGGTACAAACTTTTCATAAAAATTCATTTCACGAACTGTAAAGACAAACATTATCTAGAAATATGTAATATTCTTATAAAGTTTCCGTCAACATTTTAATTGATTGTTTGCTTTAAGCTTTCCGAGGGACGCTGCGTAGGTATAGTATAGTCATGATCATGAGCATTGGTCATGCATGAGCTATGCGCTTGTAAACAACTTAATTCTCTACCCTCTACGAGCCACCGGAGTCCTTCACATAATCTACCTACTTCATTGAAGGCAATGCGGCTCGCTTTCTATCATGAGAGAACAGGAAGGGAGGGCAATAATTTTAGTTGAGATTTAGTACTAATTTCCATTATTGCTTTTTGGGAAAGTCAGTGCATTTCCTGCGTGATTTTGTCCAAGATAACTAACAACAAACCTAACCTATCGCCAAAAAGATAACCTAACTAGTCAATAATCGAGTTGCTAATTAACATAATTATGAAATGACCTGTTTGTATCTTCGGTATGGAAGTGGTGTGTCGATCACAGAGCGCTGTCACGGGCAGGTTCAGTTTTCTCTCGTAGTCCCCTTGCCGGAAGAACTCCTCGCACACTTTGAGGCTCCATTTCCTGCTGATCTCCCACGGTCGGCAGGGGTTTGATATGTCAGCGCACTTGAGGGCTATTTGCAGAACAAGGTGACGATGCACTTTCTTCGTCATATCGAGCGTGTTAGTGTCAAGGTGTCCCTGTAAATGGAAATTTTTGCAATTATGCAAGATGTACCGCAGTACCATGTTGATCTCACCATCATTTAGTACCTATACCTATAAGGATAGGTAGTTAAAATTCATGCCCATATTTAATATTCCTTGATCTCGTTTCAGCTCAGCTCAATTCTCGGTAGGTTATTTTAGACATCTATTCTATTCTCGAATTCCGATACCGACGTCTCTGTGGCCAAAGTCACAGATTACTTATGAGCGCGGCGGGGCGAAGTGTCCCAATTATCTATTTGTAATTGAAATTCCGATATTTGCAAGCTTCAATAAATAACATCCATCGTAGAACTTTACTGAAAGTGGACTGAGACTGACAAAAATAAAACCCTTTTAAATTTAGAAATCAGCGACAGGGAGCAATGTTGAAGTAGAATCAATTTTAGAACGGCAGTAAAATGCCAGTTGAATAATAGTGTTTGACGCAAAGTTGATGGTTTTGAATAGTACGTTAAGCAAAGCGTAATCGAAAGTTTGGATGTATCGGTTTTGCTCGATATAAAAGCGGAATTTTTAATGCGTGGTGGCCAGCGCTATTTTCAAAACTGCGACATAGTCTGTCTAAAAAATATCTATGGCCTTATTAATGGACTATGTGCAGAACAGATAATGGTGTTTGATCATGCAGGGGATACGGGCAACCAAGCAAGGTCAAAGGATTCAGGGTTATGTACTTTAAGGTTTTAAATACATTTTCGAGAGATCAAGATATCCTGGGAAAATTAACTACCAGGGCAAGCCTCCACCTTACGTCCTGTGAGGTATGAAGCACTAAAATAGTCATATTTAATTTTCGTCGTGTTGTTATTGCATCAAATACCTAGTTCCCGGAACGTGTCAGCCAGACATGCAGACACAAGTCACAAAAGTCAAAGACAGATTTATTAAATCGAAGTTAACAAAATGGGCGCTTTTCCACTAGACGGCACGTCAACGGCAACGGCGACGGCACGGTACCGTCGACGATATCGTATATAGGTGAGATAATGTATGAAAATCAATGAAATTATATGACACGCTTTTTCACTTGCCGGCACGGTACCGTCACGGCATGTCATCGATTTCCATAGATATTGTCACGTGATCGTGGCCGTGCCGTCGCCGTTGCCGTTGACGTGCCGTCCAGTGGAAAAGCGCCCAATGATAAGGATTCCTAATTCACTACGAAAGCCTAATAAAAGAAAACAATTCATTTCAATAATTATAATTTCATTAATTATTAATGTAATAGATGTTAGTGGGTAAGGTAGGCGATTTTGATATCTGTCTTACTTCTTACACTGAGCAGCTAAACGTAGGGATCCGGCTAAGGGGCATCAATCAATTGACCAGTGAAGGTAGGTAGGTACCATGTTGTAGTTAAATTGATTGAACGAATCTTATTTCAAAACTAGGCCATGCAAAAACTTTCAATTAAATTTAGGTATAAAGTAGGTATATTATCTAGGTTTTTATTACCTATTGTGACCTTTGAATATGATTTCAGCAACATACTCGTATCCATTAATCTTGGTTTCTTATTGCGCCGTATATTGAAAACTCTTCGTTCATCTTAGCAATCATTAATATTTATGTATGCACGTTGACCAGATTTCATGCCTTATTAGTTACGCAGGTTTCAGAGATTACAGAAACTGTGTATGTCTTGCTTTCGACACACGAGTTGTTCTCTAGTAGGCTCGCCGTGACGCAGTATACCTACAGGGTCTTTGTATGGCATGTCTTCTTTTACATCTGTGTCACGTGGTGAATCAGATCATTTAAAAACAACTTTCCCCAAGAATCATGGACAAAAATTGGTTATTTTTACTTCCTATACAGAATTAGTTTGTGATCAAATACTTTGTATGAAAAGACCATTTCTTTATGTCTTTGGACACTCATTCCTGAAGGAAAGTTTTCCAGTTTCTCACTCTGTCACACCATCTGCCATTTGACTAACTCAAACATTAAAGTACGCTTCTCAACGATATCTAAGTAGCACATGTTCAAACGTTTTCACACGCCGAACTATGAGAAAACTAAGTACATTCGACTCCACGTATATTCCAATACAGACGTGGGCACTGAGCAATACTGAATAACTTTTGACTGCAAAATGTAGGTAATGTAAGTAACTGAAAGCCATAAACGCCCTTAAACTCTATTTCGAGTATAGGATATATTTTATGGAATATGGATATCTAATTGATAAAAGATCTCTTTGTTATAAAGTTATCTAATGAAAGTAGATTCAAAATCTGTACTAACGATTTGCAATCATTCACTAACAAAGCAGGAATGTACAAACCATTGGGATTTGTGGTATACCGGGGCATTTTGTGACACGGCACATCATAATGATCAACTTGATATGTTACGTAAACAGCAGTTTAATACCATTATTGCCCTTTTGTAATATTAATATAATTACAAGACGTAAATAGGTACCTATCAAGGTACCTATACAACATTGGTGTTGATTTGACATCAAGCATTTATCTTAAACTATAAAACAGATAAAAAATAAAAAGCAGATTTTAATTTTAACATTGTCAAAATAACGTCCCATATTAAGATTTCAATTTAGGGTGGATGAAGAGGAGATATCAAAATTAGTTATGAAATGTGTTTGCCTGTTTCCCCGAATCGACACCATTGTAAGTAATCGTCACCGCGCACTTTCTATTCAGTTCAGGATTGGAGTGGCGCACGAGCAGCACCGGCTTGCGAAACTAAACTTGCGACACTCATGTTATCTATATCCTCCCTGTGGCATGGCACATGCGATGCCAATAGACGGCACACGCTTTGTACTTATTATTAGTACTTACCTACCTCAAACTTATGCTAACTCACATGATTTCTTGTCGTCGACTAAATTTAAAAAAACATCCTTTTAGGATACAGTACTCAGTTCCAATTTTATACTAAAAACATCGCTAGGTATATTTTTTTTATACTCAGGGTTTATTAGTATATTATTATACTATACCGGGTGTAAGGGACAGCTTCCCACAAACTGATAGGGGTTGCTCAGTCAACGAAACTGAACAACTGTCACCAGGAAATTCTTTCAGGTTTTTTTTTCATACAAATTATATGGGAGTCATTTTTTTTTTCTAAAAAAAATATCTTGGCGTTAGTTGTTCAGTTTCGTTGACTGAGCAACGCCTATCAGTTTGCGGGAAGCTGTCCCGGAAAAGCGTTCCTATTGTTAGACCAATATAAGTATAAATTAAATTTAAAAAGGTAATTTTAGCAAAAAAAAATAGTAACCGTAAGTAAGGTGCTTCTATTTTTCTTTACCGTCTCATGATGGCGTTAAAAAGGAAAAATTGAATAAGAGCTTCAAGAGCTTACAGTGGTGTTTTAACCCCTTTATTGTATTATGTCGTAGTCGTGGAAACTCTAGATAATAGTCAGAAATCATCAGTCAGGTTAGTCATCTTACGCTTTCAGAAATACTTAAGTTCTATTTTAGATTCGTCTCAATCTAAAATTAACGACGTCAACACAACATTTTTGTCACAGAACTCTTTGTACTATTGCGAAAATCATCTGAACGAATGTTGAACTACGATGTTATTTTTTTATGAATAAAATGTAAAAAGGTTTAAAAAATAATGCAAATGAGGACGAAAAAAACTGATCAAATTCATTGGACGCCACTTTGAACTTCGGTAAGAATAACATTACTATAGTGGCTAGTATGAAGTTACAACGAACCTCGAAATACTAGAACAATGTCCATAAGGACTTTATCAAATAGCCACACCAAACATTTCTTAGTTAATTAAGTTGATTATATTTTTTCATCACACAGCGAGCAATTTACTAAATGACCTTTACACTACGCATCCGTTCATATTTGCGACGACATGATAGCTAAATTAATTGCTTTTAGCTAGCTCATTTTAATCTAAATTTATATTACTTTCAATTTTCAATTTAGCTATCGATCAACCAAACGACAAATTTTTAGTCCATAAAAATCAAAGTCTGTAAAATTTAATTTGGTTACTTACTTTATGACACTTAGGTTCATTATTGGATCGTACGTCGACACGAAAAAAAGAATGACAAACTATTTATAATCTGAAAATGATTCTAATTAATCGTATGATCGTCGGCACCTGGGACGCGTTTTTCTTTTCACTTCCATAGAACAAATAGAAACTAAGACGGAATTCCGCTTCGAATTAAAAACTGACATGAGTGTTGGAATGTGTGGATTGTGGACCGCCCTCGCATTCTCATATCATAACTTAGGTTAGTCTCAGGCTGGACTTCAATGTATTTATCGATGGCTGCACGCGCCAACTTCTATAGACGCCGATTAACTTCTTAATCAGGCCAAAAGATTCGATCCACAAAAACATGTTGAAACACCTCGTTTCGTGTCGTATTTACAGAATACTTTCGACGCATTTTTCATTATTTAAAAATAATACCTAGATTTTAATTCAAAAATTAATCGGCTCATAATTAGTTAACCTTACTTCGGAGCATTGGTAATGTTATTGCTAAGGAATTCTTAGGTTTTATTCTACGCCTAACTAGTAAATGTATAAAAACTTGTATTTTTCCTTTGGATTGTTTCGAAAGTGAACCGTTTAAAACACTATTACTGTTTGAGGAGATTACAAGGGCTATTTGCATACTTGTGTGGTGGACAATTGAGTGACAGGCGGACCTAGCATGCCTCCAATTAAGATCGAAATTTATAAACAGTTTTATTTAAATTTAAAGCATAAAAAACGAAACATCATAAAGGAGAAAATCCAAGAATAGGTCAAGATGTGAGAAATAAAAAACTAGTTAATATCTCTTTTGCAAATCATTACATTACTCATACCAATTTTGTAGGGAATGACGATATTTTTTCACGTTTTTAGGATTTTTTTTTTTTTCAAAATTGTTGGATTTCCATCTACTAGGACTAGTAATTTTTTATAACGGGAGGACTTTTTATTCAAATTTCAGAAAATAAAATTGAGATAGTTTGTATTATGTAATAGTAACAAGAAGACAAGGCAACAGAAAAACCATCAGTTACTAAGGCTACTTTTTCCCATAATCACATGTCAAACAGGAGGGTGAAAAATATTATTATTCATTTTTTCGTACCCCTAGGTGTTTAAGTGAAGTAGGTAAATCTAGGTAGGTAGGTACCTAACCTACAAGATTTAATTACATTTACATGGTCGTTACATTTCAGTGTATCGATATGCAGGAATTTCATAAAGCAACACCAATAAACTACGCCTCTATTGTGACTTTGCGACAAACATAGGTATTGCATCTTGTGCTGTAAATACCTATTTTTAAACTTGACCCCCCGACATGGATGAATTATCTTTGAAACGTGTCGTACATAACAATCTATATTTATTATTATGTATATATTTTTTACAATAATGTACTCCTACAAGATGTTTAGAATTATAATAGTCATAGAAATGCAACTGTTACCGTTAATGTGTGAAATGCAGGCATTATATAGTAAATGTATGTTAGACAGGATAGCTATGTCCAGTGTTGTCCAGTGAGGAATTTCTTGAATAAACCTATTTTATTTCACAATCGTCGTTACAACACACATTTCACTCAACGCCATCTTACCACAGACTAACTCTATCACTTCCATATATCTCTCACTCGCTCACTCATCATAAGTTATAATTTGGTTCCTACATGTATACAATTCCGAGGCTCTCTAGGAAAAGTATGAAATATTGTTTTAAAGATTTTTAATTACACACATATCCTAGGAAATTTATACATTTCCTAGGATTTGTATATAATTCCGATATCGTTCTAGGAAAAGTATGTAACTAACGCTTTCTGACGTTAGTAAACTGAGGTGATATGGCAAGGACGAGAGAGGCAGGGAGTTATGGGAGGGATGGCAGACGAAATGCTAAGTTAGGGAGAGTCGGCGGGAGGGATAAAAGGAACGTGTGGGTCGGGAGAAACAAGAGGAACGGAGTCGGGAGGGGCGAGAAAGACGGGACTATCATTATATATTTTTAAATGGAGCTCCTATTTTGAGAGAACGACGTCGGCTGGGTCCGCTGGGAGGTAGGTTCTAGACGTACGGGAGGGAAAGGCCAGAGATGGCACTAACGGTAGAGATGGCAAAGACGAGAGACGGGACGGGATGGACAAGAGGTACGGGAAGAAAGGCAGGTACAGTGGACAGAAAGGAAGGTACGATAGAGTCGGCGGAAGTAGGCTCAGGAAGGCGAAGACGAGCGGAAAGGGATGGACAGGAGTCACAGGAGGTATGGTAGGGACAGTGGAAGGAATACGAGGCGTACCTCTCCCATAATAGAGTCAGCGGGAGGGACGGCATAGAAGCGACTAGAGCGACGGAAGTGACGGGAGTAACGGAAGCGACGAGAGAGTCGTGAGTGATGGGAGCAACGGAAGGGACAGTGGGATGGACGGGAGCGACGGGTGGGAGCGACTACCTAGATAACACGATAATGTTGGTGACAAAAGAACACCAGACAAAGTTTAACCCCGGTTAATTTAGTCTTCATTAATTAATTTTAACTATAATTTACAAAAAGACAATGTATAGTTCATTATATTCAAACAAAAGTCAATAAAACAAAAGAAATCACCTTAATTAACTGTTAAAATTAATTTTAAATCGAAGTAGTACGCATTGGTTTGGTACATGGCAAGTTATGGATAAACTGGGGTTAAAACGTTAACAACATAAAATATATTGATTTGCTATGCACAAAAATAGCTGGCGTCTATGTAAAAAGACTTACTACGTCATTAAAATACAAAATTAAATTAAAAACTGCGTGACAGCACCATTTTCTGAAGGATTTCATATATTTCCGGTTGTTATTTAGGATTTGTATAGATTTCCTAGGAAAAGTATGAAATATAATTTATTTCACACATTTCCTGATGGTTTTAGGAATTATATAGATTTCCTAGGAATTGTATACAATGACGGATTTCATACATTTCCGTTAACACAACTATACTTCAGTAAAAAACACAATATGTCTCGTTGATCATTTAACAAGACTTTGAAACTGTCTGTATAGAAAGTGTACTTAACTGACCGTATCATGTTCGCACATCTTTATTCTTGAGTCATAGACGTCTATTTTCCCAAAACGCGGTCAGCAGCTCATTGTGGAGCAAAAACCTCTTTTTAGGGCGAACGCACGTCACAGCGCAAGGATTTCTTTTTAACGTAAGTAAATGGTAGCCGTTTGAAAACAAAAATTTATTTCCATCCATACCGATCGGTCCGATTCACATAATATGTCAGCGTAAAATTGTAACAACTGTTAGATTACAAACTACTCGTCAGTTTATAAACTTTCGGTAGGTTAGGTTAGGTTATAAATTTTCTAAGATAGATTATGATCTAAGGGTTTTTGCAATGTTACGGTAACATATATACCTATTTATATTTATACCTAACTGAGACCATGTTGGCGTGGCATGTCCTGTCCTAGTATAGTTTTGGATGAAAGAAAGTAAAATAAATAAATAAATAAATAGTAACTAAAAGATCAGTTATGACCAGGGAGGTAATAGGTTTATGACTTCTACCTGGTTAGATAGGTTCTGGTCAAATTAGATAATAATACCAGCAGAGCTTTGAATGTTAAACATCAAAATCAAGATTATAATAGTATAGTAGATAGAAATGCTTCGCGAGACAGGCTACTCAAGATACGGCAATTCTTGACCACAACCATTTCTTAGAATTACTCATTTTACAAATGCTATGATGATATGAACAGCCGCAAGTTCATAGAGCAAAGTGAAGCAGGTCTTTACCTAAAAAAAAAAATATAAGTAACTTACGGTTACTGCAAAGTGCGCTATCAAAGTCTTAAAAATAAACGCTACACAATATCGGAAGCCAAGAAAATTCAAAACTCGGTATTTAAACGGAAGTTGCTAAATGAGATTCTTTCTGGTCGGAGAATGTTATGTATTTGGTTTGGAAAACATAGCAAGTAGATATTGTAAGTATTTCCCCTTGCTTGACACAACACGTCCAGTTTCTAGCAGACGGAGAATGAGAAATAGACCGTAACGATATTGCATTGTCTTTCTCCTGCAGAGCGTAGGGATAAACATACATATAGGCACAAATACTTTATATAATTAGGCAAAAATCAATAAACACAAATCTACGCAGAGTCAATCTACAAATTGAAACAGTGCCTACAGAGCATCTATTCTGGTTACTGTAAATACAATCCGATGAGGAAGCGGCAGAGTTTACAGTACAGGGAAAAGTATAGTTTGTATCTACCCTGTTTTCAGCTCACAAGGGAAATCCCTCGGTAGAAGTTGCAACCGCCCCGCGATGACCTCTCCCTCGTACAATGAATGTGAGATGTTACCATCGCGCCTATCCTATACGGTAGGTATTCCGCCTTCCAGCATTTACATATCAGACTGTGTGAAATAATAAGTGACACGCAATTATAAGTTTCTGAATTTCCGATTGAGTTCCTGTATTGCTACAGTAGTGTTCCGTTAACTCGTTTGAGTTTATAACAGCTTGTAGATTGACTCTGCGTAGATTTGTGTTTATGCTGCAGAGTTAATAAGGACTCTATGTGCGCTGCAATACTGCTGAATACTTGCAAATCCTCACTTTCGCCGTTCTTCGCCTCGCCTACTGTGAGAGGTCACGACAAAAATGGTAACGTGTCTATTAGTTTATAGTTATTAAGCTATACATAAATTTGGAAGAGCCTAATTTCAAAATTCGCAGAGTTCCATACAAACTTCCATCCGATCGAACGTCCGATTCCCAAACACTCGTCGGGAATCGGTCACGTTCTCCCCTTGATGCACAACGTACTATTTTATTTATGTCGATTTTTACAGACTTATGTCGCTTGATCACGTCTTTCTTAGCATAAGATTAGTTTTAAAGTACCTACTAAATCAGTCAACACTATATTTGTCTGTACTGCTAAAAATCGCAAAGCGCAAATATGTACGACAAATGGTAGGTAAAGCTGTCAAATAGGTCAATCAAATGAACGGATCAATTCAACCGCAATTGAATCGGTCAATTGTGCGGACGTTCACTTAATAGGATTACTGATTACAGACCAATTTATGAGAAGCTCTCCTCAAAATCGCACGTCACAAGTAGATTAGAACATAAGTATTGTAAAACGTTTAAGATATTAGTGGCTATTATTTGTTTGCCACCGATTTCACAAATAGATACTAATTAAATGAGACACTACACTAGCATGCAAATTCGAAGCACCTGATTAGTAAAATAATGGTCTACTGGTTTGTACATCAGTGCACCATTTGCAAAATAACCATGGAGACATACGATGCTGCCGCTGCTATTTCTAGATTGCTGCGATTCTTTAAACTGTAGATTATCAGAAGACATAATATTTTTTACCACAACATAATTTTAGTCGAAATTATGATAGCCATGACGCGAATTAATCTCGCTTCACGCAGGTACAAGTAGATTGATTATATTATTTTGTAATCAGTTGACAAACCTTGAACTGGCTGAGATACTCCTGCTGCCTGGTGATGTCGGTGGCGAGGATCAGCGAGCTGATCTGATGCACGAGGCAGTCCTGCATATCTTGCTTCTGCTCCAACAGCCCGCTCTCGATAAGACAGCTGATTGCTGCTCGCCAATGATGGTTCTCCAAAACCGAAGTATTCTGTGTATAAATAGTCTTTCTGTTTTACTGAACCACAAAAACAACTCAGCTGACTACATAAAGTTTAAAAATGTGGATTGGGACGTAAGACACATTATATAGGATAAAAAACTGCCAAAGAAGTTTTATAAAATGCAAGATTCTTTTTTAAAACCAAAAGTACTTATGTAATTATTGCAGGAACATTATGTACATAGAACAGGAGTGTTGTAAAAATAACGACTACATAGAAAATTAAAGAGAAATAAGAAAGCCATACAAAGTCAGTTGTGGTACTTAAAGAACTACCAAGCTTACCAGAAAGTGCAGTCAAGAAAAGAAAAAATTATTTGAACAAAGATAGTCTTTTACATCAGCAACACACTGTTCAATTTAAAAAGAACTCTGTATGAAATTGAAGACGTGAGTGTGGATTGAACTATCAGCGTCGAGCGTAGGTGAGCAGGGCCCATCGATTGCATCCTCATGACTGTACCGTGATAGTACTGAATACTTTAGCAGCAACTCTGTCCAAGCAATTTAAACTTGTTTCAATATATTGGCAGGAAATTGACGGTTAGAAACAGAAATAATTCGACGTCTATCGTTTTGACCTCGATAAGTTGCTTACTGCTTTACTACGTCTTACTTTTATAACTGACATTATTATCAAATATAAAAAAGAAAAAGCGGAAAGATATTCAAGAAAAGAAACGCTTATAAATAAATTTTATTAAATATGAGTGGACTAGAAGCCATGATGCTGTAACATTTTATTTATTACGTTCTGTTATGAAATAGTAGATATGACAACAAGTGCAGAAACCAAGTCATTTCTCTCCGAGATTTTTACCTTCCCGAGCCCGCATGGCGAGGGCATGTGAATAAGTCGAGGAGAAAAATTATTTGTGCACGAGTTAGAATATCTGCTTTTCACTTCGATTGCAAGAAAACAACAAAAATATAAGAAAAATAAGAGTAAGGTAGGGAGTAATAAATAAAAGAGATTAATAGAGATTAAGACACAATGACTATATTAGTAAACTAAAGAGGATTACAGCGTTAAAAAAAACATTAAAAAATTGTAGAATACGTGCGCTTGAAGTTGAATTTGAAGAACAATGAGCGAAATGGTGACAGAAGATGAGAAAAATGAAAGGGGTGATTCAGAATTTGAATTGAAGTCAAAAGGTGGCCAGTGTTTAGTCAGCCAGTATTGTTTAGGAGGTGTGTGTAAAATGAGGCCATACGTAACGCATCGTCACAGCCTTAATTGTCTCTCTGCCTTAGTATAGACACATTTAAAAAGCTACTTTTTTGCCCTTGTGCATAAAGTTCAACTTTGTGCAGCCTACACCCTGCACGAAGTAGTACTTTTACGAGCATGAGAAGTTTTGCACAAAATCAAAAACTTTATGCACAAGGGCAAAAAAGTAGCTTCTAAATGTGACAGAGACAATTAAGCCATACAGCCAAACATAATAAAATGTTCATGCATAAAACTTGTAAATTTATGATATTTTCTTAAATTAATTTGCATTCTGTATTCTCTAAAAATCAAATAACAATATAAAAAATATTTAGTTATGATTAAATTCTTCCATGCTGGACTGGGAGCGATAGAAAAACATAGAATGTGCCAGCTGCATCTCCTCCCGGGCATGCTGTAAAAACCAGCTCAGGGATTCGAGGGTTTAAGTGTATTGCAATTTATAGGCGATGGGCTGACAACCTGTCACTATAGCAATATACATTATCATCTGTAATAACCCTCAAAATTTGTCAGACGTGGCGGAACGACTTTTGTTTAGGTCGTTTTTGCTCTGCCTACCCCTCTAGGGATAAAGGCGTGATTTGTGTATGTGTATGTATGATTAAATTAAAGAAAAAATGAATTAAAAATGAATTTAAGAGTAGGCTGTAGTATATATATAGGTTTCGAGCTCAAGCTAATTGCAGCTCTTGTTTTTATGCGTATTTAATTGTTTAATTAGAATTATATTTGATGTGTTTCCTCGCAATAGGGAATAATCATGATGATTTTTTTAATATCAGTAAGAATTGTTGTCACCATACAAAAATAAATGTGAAAGAATTTTCACCAAATACTCAATAGTTTACGAGTTATAATGCTTTAAATTCGTCGGTTAAAAAGAGAGATCCGAACTGTTATGTGACGTCATATAACAGGACCGCCATATACTACTTCCATATAAAATGTCGTTTCGAAGAGAGAGAGAGACTAGCTTCATGATGGTATATCTCAGTAATTTTTTAATCTTTAATTTCTGTTTTCTCTGTTGTTATTATGATTTACGATATTTTTTGTAAATACTCGTAAGTTCAGATACGGATAATATTTTATATGCATGTTCTCTATTGTAGTGAAAATCAGATATTACAACTCGTGCAAAAATCATTTATAAACTCGACTTCATCATCTGCCCTTGGCCTGCGGGCTCGGGCAGATAAAAACTCGTATAAAAATGACTTGGTTCGTGCACATGTTGTGATATTATCTACTATTAGCTATAAGTACAAGTGGTGAGTCGATGAACAAACAAGGGTTGCGTTCCTTATAGCACTTTCTTAAGAGGAAAATACAAATCATTAGGTATATCTCAACTCTTTTTGTTATCAAAAGCACTTGTTTGAAGAACTGCTTGCTTTTTAGGGCTCCGTAGTCAACTAGGAACCCTTATCATTTCGTCAAAGAATGTATTATTTTTAAAACTCCTTAACTACAATATAAAGTGAAAGGTGAGCTAAAAATTTTTTTGTACTACGAGTATATTGAGATTATCGTTAGACAGGTATTTTAAAATTAAATAGAGGTGTATTTGAAACAAAGTCTCTAAAATTTTCTTGTCTCGAGATGTTTGGATTTAAAGTTGCTGTATTTGTCACAAAGTTCCAGTCATATATTAAAAACTAATAAATGCAATTCGGAAAAAAATATGGAAAATAACTTTCTAATATGTACTTTCAATGAAAACTATAACGGAAAGTGTAGCATTTATAGTTTGCGAAATATTTAGGAAACCCCGTTTCAACAAAATACTATATCTGTCAAAGTGAAATGATCCTTGTATCTTTTGTATTAAGGTTCAAAAAGAATTTTGAAGAAAATAATATTGTTTTAAAGTAAATATATAACTAAAGAACCTTACATTATGGGCGTTTTTTTATATATAAGTAATTATTCTTTCACTAATCATAATCTAATCATCACATTACGAATTAGTATTCATAAAACTTTTTACTAAAGATTTGTAAAAGAGTTACTTAATGTAACGACGTACATTCATCAATATTTTTAAAAGGTTCCGTGCTAGCTCTTTATTATTACGAGGACAGTTCATGAATGATTTTTCATTCAAACGCTAGAGCGTTTAGAGAGTGTAGACACTAATCCCCTCGTCATATCGCAACCGATTGCAACAACTATTGGATTAGTGTAGAGAGTTTGTATGCAAAACTGTTCACGGAGTAACCTCTTAATTGTCAGTTTACACAGGGAAGTGACGCGACACGATGTTACGCGCACTGTTCAAGAGCATGATACAATACAGAACTCTACTACTAAACAGAACTTTACTTTTATACAGGACTTATTTACTAAGCAAAGAGATAGATAGATATTTCATTGACAGCGTCGCGCTGCGCTGCGCCGCTCGCGTTATACAGCCTGTCATTTTGTGACCAAACATTGACCAAACCCTCCTTTCAAATTGTTTAACAAAATATAAAGACATAAAAGAACTCACCCTGTATAAGGCGGCGAGATGGTTCGACGTGGCGATAAGGAACGGTTGGTTCACTCCTGGATGGTCCATATCGTGAGCAATAGCTGCTAAGAGGGAAGCCATCACTTCCATCGGCTCCAAATGGTCCCGGATCTACGCAACAAAAATCATATTTTCATATATTCGAAAAAGACGATTTTGGTCGCCTTAAAGTGCGCCCAAAGGTGAGACTTCTAAGCGACCTAGGTACTATTACTCTACTCTTTGCCAGAGACTGCCCGGCGGGTAAAAATGAGATTTTGGTCCTCGATTAGCGCGAATAAAAGTTCTTTTACGCGCACTTTTTGAATTTGGAACGTTTCGCGCTACAGAATATTTAATTCCGCGCTTAGAGATCGAATTCAAAATATGATTTGAGGTATGAATAAACACTGGCTAGTTAGACTGCGCGACGGCTGATTGAAAAAAAAAAACGCACGAACTACGGCTCGTAGACATTGTAGGCAGTTTAATAGGCCCGTGTTTTCGACTCCGTTTACAAATTATTAGATATTTAAAATGAGGTCTTCTAGCTGTAAAAGTACCCATAATATTCTTATTCTATAATATTTACAGCTACAAGTATTGGTAAGGCGCCTTTTTTTCTCATAGATGGGGATGAAAAGTAGAGTCACTCAGGAGCAAAATATTTCTAGCTCGGGCGATGTACTTTGAATCCCTCGTTACATTCAGGAGAATCCCTCACTTCGCTCTGGATTCAGAAAAACGCCCTCGCCTTAAAAATATTATTTTGCTCCCACGTAATATAGGTACAATGTATTATAATACATTGAACTATTCAACGTACCAAACCAATGCAATGCACTGTTGTGTTCTTCATGGGTTTTGAATCACCGAAAAAAAAAAGCTTGACTGTCTATAAAATAGAATGACCACATATTCATGAATAAACCCGAGAAAAAAGTAAAGACAACAATATTGTGAAACGTGATAAACGAACATTCTCTAAGGGCCAGAAATACTGGTAAATAGCACGAAAATCTACAGTCTAATTCAATACTACATAGGAACTTGTTTGCGCCAAACAATGGAACTACCAATATCATCTCTAGAAGAGCTTGTCGGAAGAACATGGCGAGTATTGTTGTAATTTACGCATTGTTCGTTGCAATAGGAAGATATAACAATATCATGTATGTGATTTGTCCTCTAATTGATATGACAGATTTCGTTCTTCACACGACTATCGAGCGCATTGGAAATGAATTTACGGAATTCGAGAAAATATCGTTTTCGAGATTTTGCCATTTTAATTTTGACAACTGTCACCCGAAATAAAGATCTCGTCAACCAATGCGGGGAAGTTGGGGATTTAAACCATATTTTCTTCTCCTGTCCCAATCACAATAGAACATATTTCATCAATAGTTTACTTACATATAATATTCCTTTTCCTACATCGATTCATATCCTTCTAGCATCTAATGATCATTTTAATTATAAAATATTATCATACTTCATTACTTTGATCAACATTCGTATAAGTAATTTATTTCCTGTTTACCAACGGATCCTATTTAGATTTTCCAAATAACGTCCAAAAAATCCTTCTAATTTGTAAAACGTTTCCCAAGTTTTGATGGTGGCAATGCGCAAACCGCGTCATGCCAATATGAAAAAAAAAAAAAACGTGTCAAGACTTACAATTTCTTCCTACACAAGTAGTCTAGGATTGATTGTTTACGAGATATTTCCGTTTTAATTTTGACAGCTGTCACCCCAAAATAAAGATCTCGTCAACCAAAAATAATGATCTCGTCAAGACTTACAATTTCTTCCTACTCACAAGTAGTCTAGGATTGATTGTTTACGAGATATTTCCGTTTTAACTTTGACAGCTGTCACCCCAAAATAAAGATCTCGCCAACCAAAAATAATGATCTCGTCAAGACTAACAATTTCTTCCTACACACAAGTAGTCTAGGATCGATAGTTTCAGTTGTCGTTTTTTCCTCTCACGCATGTTATTAAGCTAAAGCTAAGCTAACCTAACCCGATTGTCTTTGTTATAAGCTCAAATTGTAGCTGACTTAACTGTTCCTAGCCATTTTTTATTTTTTTAATATTATACTTCGTTTCCAAAATATCGAGCGCCAAACGAAAAATTTCGGAAAAAAATTACAATTTCTCGAATAATTCTTTCTGCGCCTTACAGCTCTTGTAAATACGCGTCTTTTGAGGTATTTTGAATGTTATATCTTCACAACTCTCCAAGATATAAGGGGTTCGCACTATTTCTTGAAATGGGGCCCTATACTGAAGTGAACGAAAAGACATTTCCAATGTCAAAATGTGATTGCAATGAAAATACAAAGTTTGTATTAATTTTTGTATTTACGTTTGTAATTTAAGAAACTCAAAAACTACTGGACCTATTCTCTATTCGAAAGTTACGTTTACCTTGAGTAACATACTTACACTACTTTTTGCCGCGGGAAAATACGTCATCCTTAGGGGAAAACTTATTCAACAGTGTGTGAAACGTAAAAGTATTATATAATATGTAAACTGAACATGAATGCGTTACGGAGAGGGGTTTATGTTTGACGAAGTGCTAGGGTGAGCCTAATCTAGTACCTATTTGTAAACTTAGTTTTAAGATTGACATGTATTTATAATAAAATTATAATAAATAAATAACAAAGGTAACTAAAACATTATAAACACATGGTTTATAAAATTTTATAATAGTAATAGTAACCAGTGCCACCCGCCAAACAATACAAGATTTACGTAAACCCAGATTTATCCAATGGGTTTAGAAATATCCGCACACAATACAACAGAAAAGTTTTTTTTTTTTCTACGATTTTAGAGGGCTTTTGTACGATTAGTACACGCCAGCCCTATTGTTCCTTATAGACGTTAGATCACACATACATAATGTTTAGGTTGGGTTTGCCTGTGCAGAGCGATTCTGTTCAAAAGCTTTATATAGTTGGTAAATTTAGACGACCTCTATTAAATTTGAGCAAGTAAGTGATGCTTGGAAGTTTCCTATGACAAGTGGGTTTAATTTTAGATTTTTGAACAGTAAAGTTCAGAACAGTTAATTAATTTGCAAAATTTCAGTCGAGGTCAATACGAAGCCAAGTAAAGTACTAAACAAACTTAACTTAGGGCTTTCAGTAAAATTCATGACGACATTTTGTTCTTTGGAGCTTTCTCCATGATTTACTGCTTGTAATTTAAAAAATAAACACAATAAATTAAAAATCAAAACATGAAATTTTGAATAACATCACTTACCTGTTTTTGTTGTAGAAAGCAATGCATGGCCTGCGTGACGTCAGCTGCATGCACGGAGTTATGATAGGGATTCGTGCTATGATAGCCTTCTTCGATGAGGCTGAATAGCTTCCAAGCCTTCGCAGCGTCGAGTTTGAAATACGATATCAGCCCGTAGATGTGGAACAGGTGGACGCATAGCACCGGGAGGCAGCGGCCTGAATTCCAATGAAAATGCTTAAAATTTTAGGGATGTGATGAGATCTATGTAATGTGTTGGCGAAACAGTGTAACATGTAGGTAATCGGAACAGTCAATAATAATCCCCTTTTTCACATCCTGGTCGGTCTTCACCGCTCGCGTGATCAAGCCCTCCAGGTGGGAATAAAATACAAATTGCCATTTATTTATTTTTGTGTGCCTGGACTTGAACTTGAGAAAAGTAACTTAAACACATGGTTTTATAGTATAACATGAGCCTTACGCGATTTAAACCAAAAGCACCAGCTAGGTAGTTAGATCATGAATATGAGAGCAACACTAACTAACATAATTATCAGAAACAACCTTCTGCTCTGAACATTGAACAATACAATCGGACACGCACGAACTAACTATTCGTGACGCACACGTTCATAGTCTTTCATTTATTTATCACAGATAGAATATTCAAAACTAGCTGTAAAAATATTGTACTAACCTAACCTAACCATTTTTTTTTGTATAACCATTAATTGATCCAGCATTTTCATCTATGACTTTACTACCTACTTTAAACTTTATGAACATGGGTAAATAAACGATATTTTAATCGAATAACTATATTTTTTTAAGGGACAGCGTACCGAGTCTAGGGGTTGCCCAGCCAACTAAACTGAACAATTTTTAACAGAAAATTCTTTCAGAAAATGAAAAAATTATTGGCTTTTAAATAGTTTGATCGAGGTGGTCACTTTGTATTGGAAAATATTTTCTTTTCATTTCCTGGAAGAATTACCTGGTGAAAGTTGTTCAATTTCATTTACTGAGCAGCCCCTTGTCGTAAAGAAGTCTCTTAAAATAGATCTTGCTTATGCACGCACACCTTTGATTTTGTAAGATAATGAACGCCAAGGCTGTAAGCATTATTCTACATTTGTGAGGTTGGTATACAATACATCCTATGAAAGATGTCCATAAAGTGAAGACAGTGCGACCGAGTTATCTGTTCATCTGTCAGCGGCGCCACTTTAGTTGTAGAGTGCATTTCACCCTGTGATTTCACCAGATACTTCCTATGCCGTTATGTTGGCAGCATGGTTCTTTTAGTGTTGCCACATTCCTTACGATAGCTTACCTCAAAGTCAGGGTAATTAAATAAAGGCGGTGTCATTATAGTGGTACAAAAATAAAAATATTTTTTAACTGGGATAAAACTTACTTTTCTCTAATAATCTGGGAGCCTCTTCCTGGCTGGCATGCCGTTGAATGAGCCCGAAGTTTCGTTGCGGGGCTTTGTTAAATACGTATAGGAGTATTTAAAAAAATTGGTCACGTGGTCCAGATCATGGTCGTTTGAATACCATGACGACATGATTTTTTAATGAAATTAAAAAAAACAGAAACCTAACGAGTTCAGTATCAAAAAAAGCCATCAATAAGCTGATTTTAAAAACAATGTATATCACACAATTCATTGCAGTCTTGTTTCGAAAATACACAATCTAACATTTTCAAAAAAACGATTTAGAAAGTTTTTTTCCTATCTCGTATGCAGTTGTATGTGCCCGAAGTTTCATGGGAGGGTTTGTTAAACATCTATAGGAGTATTTAAAAAAAAATGTTACTTGGTCCAGATCATGGTCGTTTGGTTACTTATCCGTTTTCTGTCAGGAAGAGTGCAAAGTCGACTGATTAAAAATGATTTTATTATTTTATGCGAAACAGCTAACTGAAATGCTATAGTGTTAATCAGCTAATTGAGCCCTTTTATTCAATACCCCACTCAGTAGGTTTCTGAAGAAAATTATTTTTCTGTTCATACAAAATAATTTTGACATTATGGCGACCAAACGACGATGATCTGGACAACGAGACTATTTTTTTTTAAATACTGCTATACATATTTAACAAAGCCCCGCAACGAGAAATATAGCATTGGGATGAGAAAATTTGTTTAAATTAGCGCGGATAATATTTACTTTATTGCAGATACTACTTAAAACGAACGGAAATTTTATAAACCAATAATATAGAAGCACTAGCTTGCTTAGATCTTACATATTATAAATAAATATCGCTGTTTAGATCAGGAAATTATTATCTGCAACCTGCTAACCCTATTTGAATGGCAACAAGCGTTTGTTCGTGATAATGACGATGACAGACAGGGGGCAACATAACGGCATAGGAAGTATGAGTTGAAACGGACTCTAATAGCTTCATTTCTGTCAGTGTAACCATAGCCAAATTTTAGTTCCGAATATCGCCACCTGAACAGTTTTTCACAGAACAATCCAGTAGTTATGTCTTCTTTCTCTTTAGATTTATTTCTACAATAATTTCTCAATAACCAGTAACAATAAGACTATTATTTACAAAATATTTACATTTGCTGAAAAGAAACGTGTCTGAAAAACTGTCAAAACAAAACTATATACAGATGTTAAAATTAAATTTCATTCACGGTTGAAATAATATAATTATATAGGGCTGTGTAAGTTAAAGGATTCTGAAGCAGAATCTGTACAGAATGCGGGACCAAACTAGGTTCTCCGTAAATACGGATTAGCTCATCCATCAGCAGAAGGCGCTGTATGCCAAAAGACGAGCAGACAAAGATCAGGTGCTCAATTGTTTGATCCTCCTGAGATTGACATCGATCACACTGAGGATCACGAACAATTCGTACTTTAGCTAAGTGTAAGTCGGTGGCACTGTACCAGATTTTACCCTTGTTGTCGTTTCGGTGTTGCAGATGTACTTATTCTAAACGCGGTTATTTGTAACAGGCGAGTAGTGAATTGTTATGCAAAATAGCTTCTTAAGCTAAATGGTTTGTGAAATTTCTGTTGTTTTACAAATACTAGAAAACAGACAATTATGTTAGTTGTTCACATCGTGACCTACAGTTTAACCGAGCTGTTGTCAGGTTTGTCACAATGTTACAAATGAATAAATAACATACATACATACATAAAATCACGCCTGTATCCCTAATGGGGTAGGCAGAGCAAAAACGACCTAAACATAGGTTGTTCCGCCACGTCTGACAAGTTTCAAGGGCTAATACAGATGATGATATGTATATTGCCATAGTGACGGGTTGTCAGCCCATCGCCTAAATTGCAATACACTGAAACCCTCGATTCCCTTAGCTGATTTTTACAGCATGCACGGGAGGAGATGCAGCTGGCACATTCTATGTTTTTCTATTTCTCCCAGTCCAGCATGGAAGCAATGAATAAATAAAGAATATTGAATTAAGGTTTACAAATTCTAAATCTACAAGTCATGATTAATACCTTTGAAAATTGGCGTGTTTCATGTTGCAAACATAGTGCGAGAGATTAGTAAGATAATCTCATGCACTACATACCTACCTACACTACCTATATCGGGGACGGATATTCGGTGTTAGACTATAGATTTAGAGATCTGTGTCATGTTGGTAAACCATATTTAAAAGGTAAGGTAAAAAGGTAAACTCCATTACAAAAAATTGCAAGCAAAAAAACTATACTTTGTTGAAGTCGTCTAAAATTACACCCTACGATAATATAAACGTGTAGACCATTATCCAAAACTTTACATAATAATATATTAATGTACATTAGTAAAGTAGGTATTTTCTTACAAGTATACTATACATGTTGTCCGTGGCTTAAATACAATATTGGAAAATCCTATTAAATTTGAAATTTAAGGATTTTCATACAAAGTTTCATCCCCTAATTAACGCTCCGTCCTCACGTCCCTCCCATCACTCCCACCACTTATACACTCCAGTCCCTCACGTCTCTCTAGTCACTTCCTTCCCTTCCGCCCCCTTAGGTAAAAAAAATAATAATTGGGCTTTTAAGTAACGGAGCAAACATTAACGCATGTTATTAAATACGATACCAAATGGTTGCACTTCAGAAATAGGAAATCACCAAACCGATTTTAGATCTTATCATTTATCAGATTTTTCAACTTCCCGACAACTCACCGAAATTGGATTAATAAGTAGTTTCCAAGACACGCAGATACGGGAAAAATTTTATAATATAAGCAAGATGAAGCTAGGTGACGTAGTATTTTGTTATAACTGTAATGCATAAAATAAAAACCAGTAAAAAAAAAACAAATCAAAGGCCTTCTTCAACCGGCCGTCTATTAAAAATAAGGAAATAAATTTGAACGAACTTTATATTTGAGGTCGGTGCTTGATTAATACTAGCGTGTACTATAAAACACCTCGTCCTCTGAAGAAAACGGCCGCTGCTAAGTTAGAAATCGAAAAGAGAGATTTGACGTTTGTTTTTTTTATTAATGAAAATTTTCATTAAAAAAATAGATTTACTTAATACTACTATTGCGGTTGAAGAATGTCTTGCTATTTCTTTTTGTTATGTATATATTTTAGTTTTTGGGACAAAATATGAATGAATAATAAATAATTTATTACCGCCTGAGACGTTTTCTAATGTAAATGCATTGAACTTCCACAGCACAGACTGCTCCAGGATGCACTGTAAAAAAGCAGATGTTATTAAATTAATCCCTGATTGCTCCTGCAAATAATCTCCTTATTCAGATAAAGAATGGTAACAAATCGGTATTTTATCAATTGATTGCAAACGCGAAGCTATACCTCGAAGATAAAATTAAAGTCCGTGACTAATATCATAAAAAGAAAAGACATGCATATATATTTTCAAACGAATGAGTGCCTATAAATAGAAAATCGAAAACCTAAGCATTCGCATTGGGCAGCTGCAGAAAATAATAAACAGCTCATAAAAATAATACGAAGTCGCTGGCTGGCCGTTAACCTTTGTTAGATAAGTATTCGAATCGTTGCAATTCTCCATATCAGGTACTCATACCTACTACGTAGTTAAAATCCAAGATGCTCGCTTGTTTACCAGATTCTTGGCTGATCGTCAATGACCACTGCACCAAGGAAGGAATTTTAATGCTTGTCACCAGAAATAAACACGAGGTATGCTGCGAGTACACCCAAATTACAACTTCCTCAACGGTTTCGTACGTTGCTCACATTATAAACAATGTTGGAAACATCTACAAACAATGCCTAACCTGTAGGACAACCACAAATTAATTTTTGTTCCGAAACCTTCGTAATAATTTCTCATCTTTAGGAACAGACCGATATAAAAATAAAACCGTTTGTATTTTTAATACAAACAAACATGATTATTTACGTAGTAGAATTTGGTTAATATTGCGCCAATAGGATAACGATATGAATTCGCAGCATGCTGATTGATTAAATAAGACTATTCAAAGACGTTTATGATGTGACGTAGAGCAAAGCGTAGGCACATTAGCGAGTTAAACGCATCGTTTTTCACTCACGTTGCCGTCCTTGCTTGGACTACTTGGAACGCAAAGCGGTATCTGACAAAATTACACTTGAATATATAACTACCTACAGTATCGTAGGTACCAATACAGTGCGTATGGACGCGTCATGAATACAAACAAATGACATTTTTTAGTAACTCTACACACTGCTATAACATGAACTTAAGATTGACCATGATGAGAAAACAATAACAGCTCATCACATACAGATACATCCCATAATTCATTAATCATTATTGTTTATATAACCTAGAATTTGTGGAATCGACCATCAGTCAAAATTACGTGGTTATAGCGTTCACGTAATACGTTGTAAAGGTGATTTCATGATGAACTTGACATTTCCATGCGCCTTGCCAGTTGGTTGGCTGGCACACAGGCAGGCACCTTTATTACTAATGGGCAATATTTTTGAAGATATTTAACAAATTTTGCCAATCGAAAATTCACACTTAAGCGCATGAATTTAAGGTCGAATTTTCAATGCGCGGATTGTGTCATTCGAAGTCAAGTTATTTGGCCAGTACTATGCATTACTCTGCATTTATTTTTGGCTACTTTAGGGTCGTTGTGATGAGAGACGGACATAACCACAGAGCCAGAGAAAATGAAAATGCATTTAAGACTCGTCTAATTTTATAGTGCAATTTTATGATACTAGAGCTAAAATTTAGCCAAGTTATTTCTATTTTCATCTGGAACGTCGGGGACTCGCTTTTCTAAAGGTGCACATACCGCATAAGGTTAGCTATATTGATTTTCTTCGTTGATTATACAATTCAGGGCAACATAACTATGATAAAAATATAACTGGTATGTTATCATATCATTATCAAAAATATTATATTTCATTCGCTAAAAAATATATATATAATGCCTAATACTTACCTGAACTTGTCCAGGATGTAAGTCATCTAGTAATGCAGTTTCTTGGCACAGCGACCTCGTCATGAGTCTCTTTTTGCGACGTTTGTGTATGGTCAGGAAGCGGCCAGTGCATAGATTCTTCTTCGTCATATTACTCAACTCCGAGCGGAAGTCTAATGGTCGGCTGGTCGGCGCTCTGTTTTCTGCATCTGCCAACAAATATTAATGTTATAAGTGTGGACTGTCTACCACAGTCACAGAAAGGGTGTCATTATAAAATAAGATTTATCCAATCCAATACCTAAATACACATTCCAATCTGAAATTGCCCTCAATATTTGTAAGACGTGGCGTAAACGCCTTTCGCTAGGCGTTTTACGCTCTGCCTACCCCGTTATTTCTTAAAGGCGTGACTTTATATATGTAGTTTATACCTATTCAATCACTAGAATATAATAAAGTATGCATATCATGTGTGTATGTAGGCTACTTATTTATATAATATGTTACGCACAATTCCCGAATTCGCTCATTGGCCGGAAATAGGGACATTCCGCTGATTATGCATTACAAAACGCACAATCCGCGAAATGCCCTTCTGTTGAAAAACAACAATTCCGCGGACTGGCAAACACCCAACGGCCAATTTTCGATTTATAGTTAAAATACCAGGTGTAAGGGACATTAAAATAACAGGTGTAAGCCACCGCAAAGTGATACGGGTTGCTCAGTTAACGAAACTGAACAACTTTCACCAGGAAATCCTTAAGGACAAGAAAATATTTCTTGACTTTTCCATTCAAGCTGTACCTTACACCTGGTATTTTAATGTCCCTTACACCTGGTATTTTAACGAAATCGGCTATTGGCCGTTTGGTGTTTGCCAGTCCTCGGATTGGTTGTTTTACAACGCTCATTGGCCGAAATAAAAGGACATTTCGCGGATTATGTGTTTGTCAATCCGCGAAATGTCCCTTTTGCCAATGAGCGAATTTGGGTTTTGGTTTTGGAATTGGCGAATTTTGAATCAATGTATGTATGTATAGATTTCCTATTTTCAAGAAAAATAACAAACCCTACAGAAATGTCGCAACTCCTCTTCCAACTCTAGATTTAGGATTAATTACATCGCAACACAATAAAACCGGAATGTAACCGGAATCGTATTCATCCAATAAGTAGGTACTCCACTTATTTTGTATAATCGAGATACGAGCTATTAACGTACATAATAATCAAGAACGTATGTTTTTATTTAACCACCTGATGACGACACTAGCATCTATCATATACACACCTAACGGTTTATCGTACATTGTTTACGTACTAAAGCTTTGATAAGAAAGTGAGTAAAAGCACGCATTATTCCCACATAAATAACTATACCGTGAAATCCTTCAGAAGGAAATTAAAACAAATTTTGCAAATATATTGTTTGTAACTTTGTAATACGACACGGTACTACAAGATAAAACATCACATTACAAAACATCTCTTTTTTTATTATTGATCTATAACGTTGTAAAATTCGAAAAAAATGGGTTACCTACCCCAAAAGACTCCTAGGTTTTCTATTATAATAGGTAATAAAAATCATTATGAGTTCAAAAAAACAACAATGTTACCATGTGAAAAATGCAGTTCCTGTGGTAAAAAAAAATATCTCTCGTATTTATTTATATATTTATCCAGTATTAATCGTCTTTAAATGCATCTTATTAGATACGTGGATAGATAGATAAGCAATTCGAAGCGTGCAGAGTATCGATTGCACGATACGGTAATCACTAACACTACACTGCCTTATTTGAATAGCCAGCTTTATAACATGTCAGCCTATGTCAGCTATACGTACACAGATACACTCAATAACACATAAGCATAACATAATGCATATAATAAAAACAATAATTGTAATTGAAAATTTTGTGATAATGATCTTTTTAGTCGAACTGTTAGTTAGGTACCTATTAATATTAATTAGGTAAGTACCTAACTAGACTATGTTCCAAAATAAGTATAGTATAACTAAAGTAGGTATGCCTACCATACGTAATGAAAATGAAAATCCATACAGACAGATTCTAGCTAACATTCTCTAAGTTGGAATTTATTGATTAAAATATAGACAACACACAGTATACAGGGCATTATAGGTACATTCGACGTAGAACAGCAGGGATATCTCGTTACCAGTTCTAATATTGTCGATGAAATGAAGTTTCTTTCTTTTGATTACAATTTTCTACCTTCCGTAGATACAAATTAATTAATTAGAGATAGAAGAATTATTGTTTATGATTTTACAAGTTTCCTGTTTGGGCAATGATTATAAATCATCATCATCATCTTCCTAGCCTTTTTCCCGTATCTCCCGGGGTCGGCTACCTAATCTAGGTGATTGAACGAGGGTACTGGTTTTTACAGAGAGCGACTGACATCTGCCCTCCGCAACCCAGAAGGGAAACCAGACCCAATCCTAGATTAGGTTACACACAACCTTTGAACTTCTTCGTAGGTTTCCTTACGATGTTTTCCTTCACCGTAAAAGCGCCGAATAAACGTACATATGAAATTCGAAAACCGAAAAACACATTGGTAAGTGGTGGGATTCGAACCACGACCTCCGACGGCCCTATCCACTACACCATCCGGGCAATGATTATAAATATGACATGAAAATAGGACCAAAAATAAAATTCAAATAAAATTATGCCAAAATCTTACGGATGATCGCGCGTGAAATCATTGAGAATAAATCAAGTGTCTTTTTTTTAAAATAATAAGAGTGTTTTTTTTTTTTGTGCTACTGTCTTGGACTGTAGGACATGCTGAGCTGGGAACCTTCTCGGTATCATTTGTAACGTTTAGGATATTTAGTTTTAAGTTATATAACTGTAATAACTGGTACCGAATAAATGATTCATCTATCTATCTATCTTAATTCTATTTATCTGAATTGTAATAGGAAGATTTCAATTTTGACTTTAGTAGGTGGTATCTAGAATTGGGTTTACTTTCCCTTCACTTCACGTAAGATGAGTTCATTCCACCCTGTATAATAAATTAATTTAATGTCTGCTACCGCTATAGAATAGAGTAGAATATTCTCGTGCGTGGCGTGAATGAAAATTATGAAATAAATTCAGGGAATTGGCACCAAAGAACATTGAAAATCTAACATCTGACACTTCCCGTTCACCATAAAATGATTACTGAGTACTGACAGCTCATAGGTATAAATGACATTTTCTGCATACAACTTGTATGAGCTGTGAACGGGGTATAGTGTGGCAAAGTAAAGTATTGGAGTAAGCCTGGATTTACGTTCACAGTTGTGGAAATTTGACACAGTAGTGATTGACTTATCGTAATAAATACCTAGTTTATATACTCGTAACAGGTTATTTATTTTCGAGTATTTACAAGACGCATAGTAGCGGTGTTATCAGTTCTGATAAGAGCTATTATTGGCAGCTGTCCTAATTGAAAAATAATGATTATTGAATTACGAATGATACCGATCTAAGTCGCCTCGTTGTTTTCTAAGTACAATAGAATATAACTGACGGCTGCTATAACATTAAATTAACCTTCCTATTTAGTGACCATAATGAACATCTTACATTTTCCTGAGCTGACCTGAATGTAAGTTATACCCTCCCTTATATGGGGGTTACCTGAGTGACTTCGAAAGTTGTTGGTTCGAATTTCTTTAGATCGAACACGCTGTGTCGATAATTCCGTGGTGCGATGTTACACACCATCTGTCGCCTCAACGTTTTTCGCACAAACGTTACATAGTATTAATAAAGCATCGATGAAGTGTAACATCGCACTACGGAATTATCGACACAGCGTGTTCGATCTTAAGAAATTCGAACCAACAACTTTCGCAGTCACATAGAGTAACAATTGTATGGTATGTTTCAGACTCCTTGGTTTCATAAATTCAGCGTTATGGAGACTAACAAGAGGGTAAGGTCACAGCAACTAGAATTCAAGATGTACAAATAAAGCCCGTGATGCCGTTCAAATACCGCTAAAAGTTACAAAAGTATGTAAAGGTACAAATATAGGTTGTTTTATCTAACGACTGAAATCACAATATGGAATTGGAAGCTGCTTATGTTCCATCTCGTGTGTGAAACCAAGACAGTAAATTATTTCTTTCTGGCATTATGGGTTGGCATCTGGCAGTTTCGGTTTTTGTTAATATGTACTTTTTAATGCGCAATAAAGAGTTAATCTATCTATCTATCTACCGTTTACTAAATTAAAAGCCGCCGTCGTAAATACTCAAGCCTGCACTTTTGAAAAGAGCTCTTACAATCGGCAAGGCAGACAGTGCGAGCGCATTCGTTTCGAGATATAGGAAACCGGGATTCCGGCTCTCAGTAATTGGAGAGCCCGGGGTCAATATTAAAGGTGCTTTTCCACACCATTAAAAAGCTTCAATCGAAAGCTATAGTACGATCATATGTTTTGATTATTAAGAAAGACACTATAAAATAAAATAAATAAAAACTAAAAACCCGCCTCAAACCTCCAAAATAAAATTTATGGTTCATTTTGTTACTGCAAAAGTCCGAACTGTGGAAAATCCTAGAAATTAAAATAATTCAGGCTTTTACAGTAATACATTCATGAGTCTCCCGGAGGAGTCGCAAATTGATTGCTTCCCTCGCCCCCCTCCACCACGTTATCACTGTACGAAGTACTGCTCCGTAATCAGGGACTATTGTGTGTTATTAGCAATAAATATTACAAATATGCTTTGAGTAGTTTTTAATCTATAGCAGTTAAAAATTATCTCGAAAATGCTGCATTTTCGCAGCTTTCCTTATATTTTCCTTGACTAAGTGTTAGAAATGTTATAAAGTGCTAAATATTTGTAATCTACTCAGGCCCTTTCTTTAGATACCCCACAAGGCGTGTTTTTAGGAAAAAATATTTTTTTCTTTGTACGCCATTTTCGATTGCCCCTCCCGCCCCCTTCCACAGCACCACAGTGTACTGACAATTGATCCGTAATCAGGGACTCATAAGGAATCCAACGGTACCGGTTGTAGGTATAAAGTAGGGGTTACATAATCACATTTTGACCGAAGTACTACGACGTACCCTACTATTTTGGTTTCTTTTAAGTGTGTGGGTTTCAGTTTCAGTAAGCGAGTTTTGTATTATTTTCTCTTTATCTAAGAAATACATTTCTTTTGCAAATTAAACAATGATAAGAATGGTGACGTTTGTATATTTTTAGCGTAGGTATTGATAGCACGTGTAGTAGCTACGTAACGTAATGCGATAGGTGTATAAAGATTATCGCACATAACGCCCTTGCGGTTGCATCCACTATCGTCCAGCGACCTTCACCAAATCATTTGTCCATCTTGTGGGAGGATGTCCAATACTACGCCTTCGGCCCGTGGTGGCCCTTTGAGAACTTCTATTTCCCAGCGTTTATCGGTTAGTCAAGCAGCAAGCTACACGGCCTGCCAATATTTTCACTTCAATCTGCTGAGAGTTATATTAGTGACATTGATTCATCTATGGTTCTCCTTATTTCTGATAGAAACTCTAAGCATGTCTCTCTATCGCACGTTGAGCGACCCTGAGCTGGGCCTATGTACCTATAATACCAAAAGTTAGCGACCACATATCATTATGCCATAGTTAATTACTGGCAGCACACACTGATTGAAGAGCTTAGTCTTTAGATACTGAGTTATTTTAGATAAGACACTTAACTAACCCCAATATTGCCCAGCCGAGTTTAACACGTCCATTGACTTCTCTTCTTTGCCGAAGTTTCATCTGCGTAACTCAACTAAATGTAACGGTTGAAGTTATCTTACTCCATGGTAGTGGGCGGCCGCCCCGCCCCGCTCATGAGTAATCTGTGGTAGTGGTGGCATATTTGTAACAAGTGAACGACGTGTGGTCTACGCGTTGCTCACGTATGGCTATAAAAGTTGGAGTTAGAAAGATGTTGGTTTTGTGTCGAGCCGATGTAATGCGCGAAAACCTTTATAATTGAGTTCATTCTTTTTATCGGCTTCTTGTTGTGTCCTAGAGTCTATCAGAATTAATGACCGATGTACCTAATAAGATAAAATTTGATGATTCGCTTTGATAAACCACGTATCACATAACGTAGACCTGAATTACAATCGATAATTTGAACAGTAGCTTAGGAACATTTGTTTGTGGAATTAATCAGGTAGATATGTAGTTACTTTATCAGATAGGTATTACAAGATTTATTTATCAAGAACAAGTACCAATTAAGTGCACCCGATCTGACTAATATCTATCTACTTAAGTAGACTTTGAAAAACAAATAATTTACGTATAGACAAAATCACCTTCCTTCTAAAATTGTATAAATAACGATTATAGTACTGGGTGCCTTTTCAAAAACAATGATGGACGATGATACGGATATGGACGGATGATAGTCCAGATCAGAATCGATTTGGTCCAGCAGCTGTGTTTTGTTTGGAGTTTCTTAAAAAATATAAATCCAACCAGTACCCTAACTATATATGGAGAAAGAATACTCACTGATTACATCCGGTTCGTCAGACAACTCTGAAGATTTATCTTCAATCTTCTGTAACAAATAAAGGGAACATTAATATTTCTGATTAAAAAAATGGCCAAGAGCGTGTCGGACACGCCCATATGTAGGGTTCCGTAGTATCTTTACTTAAAACAACATAATTGTCTTCAAAATTTGATTTCAACCTTATTCGAAAGCCATAATCTCAGGATCATTTCACCATGACAAATTATATAGTTTGTTAAAACGGGTTTTCCTAAATATTTCGCAAACTATAAATGCTACACTTTTTGTAATAGTTATCATTGCAAATACAGCTAAAAAGCTATTTCGTATTTTATCCATAATTTTTGCATTTATAGTTTTGAATGAAATATCTCGAGACAGAGACATTTCAGAGACTTTTTTTTCAAAGAAACCTCCATTTTATTTTAAAAGACCTGTCTAACGATACCCCCCCCAACTCGATATAGTAAAATAAAAAATGCATTTTTTGCCCCCCCTTTCACTTGTATG
The DNA here is from genome assembly GCA_029255725.1 of Scrobipalpa atriplicella. Lineage (NCBI taxonomy): Eukaryota > Metazoa > Arthropoda > Insecta > Lepidoptera > Gelechiidae > Scrobipalpa > Scrobipalpa atriplicella. The sequence goes on from JARACY010000007.1 coordinate 57,632, forward strand.
GGAGGGGGTCCAAAAATAATACATTTGAATTGTTTTTTTACATTTCCAAAGCGTCATCATAATATAATCTATCTTCATACCAAATTTCATGTCATTTCAAAAACTAAGTTTTTCACAGGGGCGCGGCATACAGACTGACAGACAGACATGGCGAAATGATAAGGATTCCTAGTTGATAACGGAACCCTAAAAAGCAAAACATATGAGGTAAATTGGCGTACTACACTTCTTTATACCTAATAAAAAATCGGTATTCCTCGTAGCCATTAAACAATTTTGACCTTCCTACTTTATCAATAAGCTAACTGCCTCTGTGCTCTAGTGGTCCAAGCCTTAAGCTCTCAATATGTCACAACATGGGTTCGATTTCACGTAGGGCTTACTAAGTTTACTGCGGTAGTTTAAAGAACATAATAACAGAAATAACTAATACAGGCTAAGCAAAAAAACTAATGACTAGACATCGGATTATAATGCATTTGCATATATGCAAACATGCATAAAACAAATCCATAAAATGGTACTTTTTTTTTTGCGTTATTGCATACTGTAGTACATTTCCAATAATATTGCTTACTTTAGTAGTTAAATGTGTCAGACAGACGAGTTGTGTTATGCATGAAATGGTGGAGAGGTGCAGACGCACTTAGCCAGCGCACTGACTAAACTCGATCAGCTGAAAAGGAGTTCAATCAAAATGCGTGAAGATGTGTGTTGAAGATGTTTGCCATTCCATATGACTTGTTCGATTCTATCATATTCAATTACTTGCCGTTTGTTTACCTACGGATATCGTATAAATATTGTGAAAATGAACGTGAATTCACAATAATAAGAACTTATAAAACTTATAAATATAACATATTATGTGCATATATCGCCCTTCTTTTAGTGCATATTTGCATGTCTATTTTGGCATTTTGATAGTGCATATAATCCGATGTCTACTATGACTAATGAGAAGCAACCTGATGGATCATCTTGCACCAATCATCAGCAATAAATTATAATTATAACTATGACTGTCCAACTTTGACTTAATAAATTGTAAAATTTTAGTCTGGACGTTGACAATAATGAGGTCAATAGGTAGGGGTGGCAGTTAAGTTCATATTCGCGATGTTTCCAGGTTGAAATGGCTTAATTTGCACATTTTGAAACTGTTACACTTACTTTTGGATTTATAACGGTTTTTTAACCCTCACATAGACAAAAGTTTAACTGGGATTTAAACTTTATACAATCTAGAATTGAACATAAGCGAAGCCGCGGGAAAATACCAGTTTTATTTTAAGCAAATGCATTGTGAGTGCTACAATTATCAGGATCTCATTTGTAATATTGTATGTTTGACAAATCAAAAATATTTACTATGATCTCATTTTTACTAAATATTCCTACTATTAAGCAAATGCATTATAATTGTCACATGACATATTGAGCAAATGCAATCATGAATGCAATGTAAAAATGACAATCAATTGATCACATTTTTAGTATTCATATTTTGAAGCAAATGACTTCACACACAACCTTTGAATTTCTTCGTAGGTGTGTGCAGGTTTCCACATGTTTTCCTTCACTGTAAAAGCGCCGAATAAACGTACATATGAAATTCGAAAACCGAAAACCACATTGGTATGTGGTGGGATTCGAACCATGACCCCCTGCACAGGAGGCAGTGGCCCTATCCATTACACCATCGGGCTTTATTAAATGCATTACTTTAGTGAAATTTATATTACATATTGAGCAAATGCACTGTATGTGTGACAATGACTTGATCACATTTTTAGTGTTCATACTATTCATATTAAGATCTCATTTTCTATATTATTAAACAATTGTGAAGTTGATCCAATTTCTATCATCATATTTTTAGTATTCAAAATGTACTAAGCAAATGCATTGTAAGTGTGACAAATTAATAGGATCACGGTTTTAGTATTCATGGTTACTATGCAAATTTTAGTAAAGTAATAGGTTTAGTTTTTATCAATAATTTTGTTAAAATAGAGGATGTCCCACCTAATTATATGGAGTTAGAATTAAATAAAAAAATTGTCTAGGTTTAGAATGACTCCCTGTATAATTGCATATTCTATATTTCAAAATTAATATACTGTTTTTTAAATATGAAAATTTGTACAGAAATAAAAATATGACACTGAGGCTCATATTTATAAAGCGATCTCAAGATTGAGATCAATATAAAGTATAGATTTGACAGGTCGTTTTGTACTGAAATGACATTTCTGATACAAACTCAAACTCACTGTAAAACTTGAGAGCTGTTTATAAATATGGGCCTTAGTGCCATGTTTGCTCAAATCTACGGTCTGAGTATGTTTTAGCTGGTTATTTTATTCTATACACAATCGGAACATTTCTTCTTTACCTATAACATTTTCATTTATTTACTTCAGAAAGTGAACTTTTATTGGGACACCTATATAAGTCACAATTTGCTATGTTGATTAGTTCTTGATAAGGATTATGAATGACCAAGTAACTAGTATGTAAAAGCCCAAATCCTATGTAAATCTAAAGTAAAATGTAACTAACCATATCAATTGTAATCACTAGTTTAAAGAAGCTTAAATCCGTTTCTCATATAAAACTGTATTTTTAACTCTTGTTACCAGAATAGACTTTGAGAATGTGTCAAAACAATGTGAAAATACTAGGATCTATACCTAACCGGAGTTCCTTAAAACATTTTAGTATTTGGTTGTTTGGTTATATATTTTATAGCATCTGCAAAACCTTCAGAAATTAAGAATAAGGTAGGTATCTGATTTATCTATGTGGTTCATAAAATAATTCTTAAGTAATGATAAAATTTATTCAATATTTAGGTTATAGAGATATTTGCTAACTTAACTCTTTAGGATATTACAATAATGTGTAAACCATGAATGTCTACAGTAGATAGGTGATATAAACGAGAAAATATTACCAATAAATAAACAATACTAAATCTAAGTGTAAATTCGAAACATAACGTGATAAAAGTAGATACACTTAAACACCTGACGTAGTTCAACTACAGCAAATAGAATAATATTCACATTAATAAATACAAACAACAAGTTGATAGCCTTGCCCATGACATGGTCAACACTCAACATACAATATCATAACTGGCCACCCAGCTATACATGAATACCTTAGAGGATTCATCTTAAACTATATAAATGATGAAGGAAATACGTACCAGTGTGTCTTGATCGCCCAGTTCCCTGTAGTAGGATTCACTGCTGCCCCTGCGGCTCCCCACACACATCGCTCTTCGAAGTAGCCCAGACAACAAAGAGCAGAAGCCACATTGTTGCATAGTTCTACTTTATTTAGTAAACTAACAAATAACTCGACTGTCTCCTAACTTAGAAACCGAGAAGATCGACACAGCGAAAGATTTATCTCGTTCACCCTCCGCCGGAGATCCAAGTCTTTACATTTTGAAGTATTCAACTATTTTGTTGCACGAGGCAAAGTCAATTATGAAAACTACATCTCATTCTTACATATGAATCGATGAATGTGATATTTTTATTTCAGTATCTCTTTTCGATGGAGGGAGAATAACAATGCACGCACGACAAGCGATTAGTCGAGACTGGCAGGCAGGCAGGCAGGCGGCAAGCAGGCAGACAACTACTGAACTGAACTGACTGGACTGCCACTGACTTGCACTGACTAGACTAGCTGACTACCTGACTGACTCGCTTCGCTCAGGCATAGAACAATATACGCTCGGGCCTCAGCTCGTCGGCTCGGCCGGCCCCACAGATTAGGCGGTGTTCACATTGGGCTCCGCGGCGTAGCGCGTAATTGTCTATGGTTCCATTATTTTCACTACGCGCCGCTCCGCGCGTTGGCCTTAGTGGCGTTGGCGCGGAGCCAGTGTGCCATACCCCGCGTGATTTTCATACAAACCGATGTACTTACAAAGAAAAGAACGATACAGCTCCGCCGCTCCGCGCAATGCCGCGGTGCGCGGTGCAGTGTGATAATGGCCTTACCAATTATAATGTCCTCTCGCCCCCCCGGTCTGTTCTGTGCGTGGTTCGGGTGCGGTGTAGCCACAGGTGTAGCTCAGCTCTAGCTGGGGTGCGTTCGTGCGGTTCGCTAACTAATGTCAAAATGACATTTGTTTTATGTACGAATCTTCTTTCACCTGCGGTCCTTGTTGCCTAGGTGACTATATTGTAGTATGCTGGTCCTAGCTAGATTGTATGCAATCTCTATGGTCTCCGGGCTGCGTTCAGACGGCCAGTATAACATAACCGGTTGAATTTTATACTAGCGGGTGGCACCCACAGATCACTAAGAAGAAACTGGCGGTGGCACCGAACGAAACTGTCAAAATCGCAACACATATTTGTATACATATTTGACAGCCGGCTGTCAGATAAAAATTTACTTCCGGTGCGTCTCTGAACGGGCCGGATAAAAAAATTCACCTAGTCGAAATTTAATCTGACAGGCGCCTCTGAACGGGTAGGATAATTTTTAACCAGGATTAAATTCGATCGGCTATGCGGCTCTGAACGTACCCCAGACGACAAAATATAGCTTTTTTTTTAATGATTTTTATTCTACGTTTTTATTCAGACAGAGCAGAGAACTCTGTCTACGTTTTTTTTATTCTCCTATTAGGGAAGGCAAAGCGTGAGCCCATGCGGCCTAGTCTTTAGTATTTATTCATGAGTTATCTTAACCTATTCTTAACCTACGCTAGCCTAAATAAGTCATTAGAATGCGCCAGTGATTCACATTCCAATGCTCAACAGACTATTGCGCGGAGAAAACAATCCGAATCGTACGGTAGCGCCTTTCTTTGCTTCTTACCCTGCCATAATGTTCCTCTTCAGCAGATTATTATGTTCCAAATCCACCACATTAATACAACAAACACTGCAAGGAACTAATTTATTAGAGCGCGGAACAAACTCCGTCAGATTTTTCATGTTCCCCGCGCAAAACCCCAACCTAACCTAACCTAATTTCATTGAAATGCTAGTGCCCACATTCCGATACTTGACGATGATTTACGCGGGAGTGTCGAGTCGAACCATATAGGATTTCTGTAGGTACTTTATTTCTTATTTCCACCACATTTTCTTTCACTACCGGCACATTATTATGCTAATCCCACAACACTATCACAATAATAGCCGCGAAAAACTAATTTAGAAAGCCAGAAACTCAATACTACAGCGATTCGTAACGATTCCCGCGCAAAACATCTTTTTTTAATGATTGATCTATGATTGTTTGATGACTTTTTTTTATTCTCATATTTGGGAAGGCAAGCAGTCATAGCCTATACAGCCTAATCTAGTTATGGTTGGTTAACCTCACACCTACGCTAATGCGCTGCTAGAGTCTGTCTAATGAGTCGTTGCACACGAAAATGGCGCTAATTTTAAAAATCTTTCACATTTAAACACAGAAAAACTACAATTAAACTATTTTGATACTTTTATACAAAAAAACTATTTTGATATTTTCATACAAATAAAATAAAAGTATCAAAATAGTTTAGTTGTAGTTTTTCTGTGTTTACATTAAAAGAATTTTAAAATTAGCGCCATTTCCGTGTGCAACGACTCATTAGACAGACTCTAGTTAACATTCAATCCAAATTATAGTGACACAAAGTCCGTCTGATTTTTCATGACCTCCGCGCAAAATTTAAACCTAACCTAACCTAGGGTTCATTAGAATGCGAGTGTGGTGTGGGTGTGGTGCCCATATTCCAATGCTTAATGATTTTTTATGCGGTAATGTCGATCCGAAGCATACAGGATGGCTGTAGTTACTAGAATTTCACTACCGACACTTGTAATATCATGCTAATCTAATTCCACTACACTACGCTATAACAGCCGAGAAAAACTACTATAGAAAAGCCAGAAGCAAAGTCCTAGCTAGCTATACGTCAGGTTTCACGGTGTATTCACATGCTCGCATGCAAACGAAACAGTAGTTTGGGACAACACTTGGCAATGGAAACACTGTTTGTTCTTCTGACAAGGAGGGATACGCTCACTATCCCGGTTTATTTAAAAAATATAAACATACATACATTCATACTATCACGCCTATATCCCTAATGGGGTAGGTAGAGCGTCAACGACTCAAACAAAGGTCGTTTCGCCACGTCTGAAAAGTTTTGAGGGCTGTTTAAAATAGATCTGTACACAGCAGCGACTTTCTCTAATCAGTGGATCTGTATATTGCTGTAGTGACAGGGTGTCAGCTCATCGTGTAATCTGCATACTGAATGCCTCGAATCCTTAGCTGATTTTTACAGCATGCCCGGAAAGTGATGCAGCTGGCACATTCTATGTTTTACATCGCTCCCAGTCCAGCATGTAAGTAAAAAAATATAAAACCATGAAAAAATCTTTTGGGCCAGAAGCATTTATTTACGACTACTGGTAAATCAATGGCCAGAAGGGGCCAGCCAGCAAAGACGAAACTCCGCCGAAAGTGTTTACACCTTAAATAATTTTGTACATGCACTTTATTAAAACCTGATTTCCCTCCTAGCTAGACTTTCTGCACTCATTTGTTTTGATTACTTTCTTGATAATTTCACGTTCAAATGCCAGGCCATGTTTTTAGTGTGCTTGTATTTATTATAAGTAGTACTTATTCGGTCAAAAGTGACAATATAGGCGACTGTGACATTTATTAAAGAGTTAGGGTAATAGTATAGTACTTTGTGAAGGTATTCGAGGGTGTGTTATGCATGGACTTTATTTTATGTTGTGCAGTAAAAAAACTACTCAGATTACTATAGAAATGTATTAACTATAATAATTAATAACAATAAATGTCATGTCAAAGTAAGAATCAAAAATACTTTAACAAAATTAAATCTAAATAATCAAACTTAGTAACAAAAATAACAAAATATGTTCTTGCTTACTTTAATTGAGTACATAGGAGTACATACATAGTTTAAACTTTTAACTGAGAACATAATGTAAGATTTGAATCTTCTTATAGGTGTGAGTGAGCTACATAGAAATAACGGCGCGATTAAAAAAGCTTAACGAAGCTTACAAAAACTCATCAGTCATTTCATTACATCTGGAACTTTAATTAAACTGTCATCAAATTACAATCACCCTTAACATCAGCGTCATAAAAAAAAAGAAACATTAGCTAACGCCAGTTTTACAGAATCAAGGAATACTTTCACACAAAAGTTAAAAATCAACTTATAAAGCCTCACTTCTCCCTTTGGCATAACAATTCGATCTTCTAATAAACTACGACATTTTAAACCCACAATATAGCTAACCAGTCAAGATATCAATACTTTAATAGATACTAATTAATAGCAGAATAATGGAGTCTACCAGGCTGCCAAAACAGATATTTTACTCTGAGCTTAGCTCAGGTAAACGCAAACCTGGTGGACAGTATCTGCGGTATAGGGATGTCCTGAAACGCCACCTGACTGCTATCGGCACTTCAAGTGAATCGTGGGAGGAACTTGCTACTAAGAGGACGGAATGGCGAACTGCAATCAAATCGGGCTTAGAAAATTTTGAACGCACCCGTCTTGAAGATCTTGATGCCAAACGCCATCTCCGAAAAACTCGTCCCAAGCCCTCCTACAACTACACATATAACTCCGATGGAATTCTTCACTGTGCTTCCTGCAATAGGACTTTCAAAACCAAATTTGGATTTGCTAGTCATGCTCGCGCCCATGCAAGGGCCCAGGCTAACACAAGCTAAGGGTGTCGCCGTCGACGGATACGTCTGGGAGGACATCATCATCATCATCATCAATAGCACAAAGATATAAAAATGGAATATCATATTAGGTTTTTAACTTACAAATAAAAGTTTCAACTTTAACAGTACAGTCTTGGTACAGGCAAATACACTTATAATAAATGATAATCGTTAAATTTTAATAGGCGGTGTACTTTTTTTACACTAGAGAGGAGATGTCACTATAGCTAGGTTTACGTATGTCAAAATTTAAATGTGATATCAATATTAATTGTATTACCAACTAATGGGCTTTCCGGACCTTCTGGTTCTATACTAACTATGAATCCGATAAATCGGACATTGGTACCAATTGGTTGAGGCAAAAATCACGACTTAACTAATATAAGTCTATACCTGTCCTTTTCTATAATGAGAGAACAGAAAGGCACGCCAATAATTTTGGTCAAGATTTAGTTAAGTAGTGCCCTCAACGAATCGATAAGGATTGATCGGACAGTAAGGATCTGAAGGTCTAGAGTGGGCTTAATGGTAGGTACTCGTAAACATTTAATAGGTAATCAAATCACTAGCATTTTCTGGTAATCTGGTAATTGGTAATTTTGAATTTCTGCTTGGCAACCAACATGCGAGATTCTTCAATCATCAAAGAAATTTTAAGGGCTTGTTAGACCCTGAAACTGAACAACATTCTCAATAGAACATAAGTCGTAATGTAAACAAGAAATTGGACTTCCCATACAAAAGGTGTCAACTATTTGATAAATTCTGTATCAGATCACTTTTTTTTTTCATATTTCGAACTAAAGTCGAAACAAGCCCCTATTTATTTGGTGATCGAAAAGTCTCGTATTAGTCCAGGGTAAGCAGCAATGTGTTTGTCAAGTGGCTAGAGTTTCATCCGGTTGAGAATGCTCGCCAGACCACGCCCTGAAACAGAATTAGGGCGTTTTTGCACTTATCCATATTCGATTCGTATCCAATTCCGATTTTTCGGCGCTGTTACAAAGTTTCCCGTGATCATGGTGCTTGCGACAGCGCCGTAATATCGGGAAGTCAAAAAAAATTATATCTTGGTTTTATAGTATAATTCATGGATGCAAAGGGTACCTTTTCAGTATGGAACGCGACGTGTGTATGTGTACTGACCTCGTCCACGTGTGTAAAGCAACGGAAACACTCGGCTTTCGCTGGCGGTCAGGTCGGGCGCCTCTCGGACAGTCATCGAGACTGCAACAAATTATTTTGACACATGAAACAGAAGGTCACGCCAGCAAAACGTCTGTGCTTATAAATACCATTCTCCTGGTGGAAAGGCCCTTTGTCAAATAAGTATAAAATAAATAAATAAACGTTGAATTACAGGCCAAAGCGTTGATAAATGTTATTATGCGATAAGGTGTTAAAACTCACAGTCTTCCTTAGGCATTCTTAGCGGCACGTGCGAGCGCTTCTTCTCTACATCGTTTGTAGAGGATGACTTGTTTGGGGACACTGAAATGAAACACATGTTACATTTATGTTAAAATACAGAAAACGAACAAACTGTGAAGCATGTTTAAAAAAAAAATCTTTAGGACCAGCCAGTAAAGGCGAAACTCCGCCGAAAGTGTTTGAACACTTAGATAATTTTGTATGTGTCGTAGGATGATTTGATAACTCACAGTCTTCTTTAGGCATTTTTAGCGGTACGTGGGAGCGCTTCTTCTCTGCAGCGTTTGTAGAGGATGGCTTGTTGGGGGACACTGAAACACATGTTACATTAAGGGTCACAGACTATTTTGTATTACCGTAATATTGCATAAACCGTTAGATTATAATCTATCTTAAGAAATTTATAACCTAACCTAGCCTAACCTACCAACAGTTGTTACAATTTTACGCTGACGTATAAACTTTATTAAAATTTCCATAGACTATACAAATGAATATATTCATCAACTGCCAGGAATGTGTAACTTTGGTGCTAGATCTTTGATTGACGATCAAAAGTGACAATAGGCGACAGTAGCATTATTAGGTCAAATCAAATGTTATATCCGATAAGGTGTTAAAACTCACAGTCTTCCTTAGGCATTCTTAGCGGCACGTGCGAGCGCTTTTTCTTTTCAGCGTTTGTAGAATATGGCTTGTTGTGGGACACTGAAACACATGTTACATTTATGTTAAATGAAACACATGTAAAAGAAAGGGTGGATATTGATGTTTTGGTAGTTTATATTGTTTTAAGAGATCAGTTTTTTAGGTTGGCGATTGGCGATTAGCCTCTCGCACACAGGCACGGCTTGCGGTGGCGGACAGTATTGTTCCTTTAGAATGTATGTATGTATGAATTGCAAACACGCGTGGTAAACAATTTGTATGAAACCAACTGTCCGCCACCGCCACCGCAGGCTGCGCCTGTGCGTGAGAGGCTTAAAGAAAAATGTGTACTTACGGTCTCGGTCCGTGGCTGCTGTGGAAACGTCGTCGCTGCGATGCGTCGGTGGTGACTGATCATCGTTACGCGAGTGATCCGTGCGACGCTCCTAAGAATAGTTGCGCACATGAGATTTTGTTTCTTGTATTGTCGGTACTTTTTTAATACATACATACATATAATCACGCCTTTATCCCTAATGGGGTAGGCAGAGCGTAAACGACCCATACAAAGGTCGTTCCGCCACGTCTGACATATTTCGAGGGTTATTCCAACTGGATCTGTATATTGCTATAGTGACAGGTTGTCAGCCCATCGCCTAATTTACAATACTGAAACCCTCATATCCTTTAGCTGATTTTTACAGCATGCCCGGGAGGAGATGCAACTAGCACATTCTATGTTTTTCTATCACTCCCAGTCCAGCATCTATGACCATTCTAAACACCCTCTCACATTTCACACCTTCTTCGAGTTTGTTGTGTGTAGCGGTTTTTTTTGGATAGGACAACTAATTCAACCCCATACAATAACAATAAATAATTGAATACCATAGGTTAACTAGTTCCTGATAGTACTGTAATGTATGTATGTGAATACTGAATTTAAATTGGGGTTTGGTCGGGGTAGTGTGCACTAACTATAAGGGATGAAGAAAGGAAAGTCGACGCACACTAGAAACGAGTCGAGCAGAGTGCACGTCATCTCGAGCACGGTGAACGCCCAGCTCATCGCGCGGTTGCTGCTGCATATATGTATGCAGGTTTGCAGCCGACAGTACCTTGGTGGTAATGATGTCTAGAGTGCTGTCGGCCGGCAGATGGCGGCCGGGCTGCGGGGCCACGTCGAGCAGAGTGCACATCATCTCGAGCACGGTGAACGCCCAGCTCATCGCGCGGTTGCTGCTGCATATATGTATGCAGGTTTGCAGCCGACAGTACCTTGGTGGTAATGATGTCTAGAGTGCTGTCGGCCGGCAGATGGCGGCCGGGCTGCGGGGCCACGTCGAGCAGAGTGCACATCATCTCGAGCACGGTGAACGCCCAGCTCATCGCGCGGTTGCTGCTGCATATATGTATGCAGGTTTGCAGCCGACAGTACCTTGGTGGTAATGATGTCTAGAGTGCTGTCGGCCGGCAGATGGCGGCCGGGCTGCGGGGCCACGTCGAGCAGAGTGCACATCATCTCGAGCACGGTGAACGTCCAGCTCATTGCGCGGTTGCTGCTGCACGCCACAGACCTATCCGCTTCCTCGTGCATCTGAGGACAGTGTCACGTGATGAATCTACATACATACATAATTATAAGTCACGCCCTTGTTCCTTACAAAGGCACCTTTGCCACGCCTGACAATAATTGAGGGCAATTTTAGATTTTAATGTGTATTGCTTTGCTGTAGTGACAGGTTGTCAGCCTATTACCTAAATTTCAATACATTGTAACCTTTGAATCCCTTCTGAACTCTACAGCATGCCTGGGAGGAAGGGCAGCTGGAATATTCTGTTTTTCTATCACTGCCAGTCCACCATTGATGAAACCTGGTCTACACTAATATAATTAAGAGGAAATATTTGTATTTATGTGGGTATGTATGTTTGTAGTGAATAAAAACTCAAAATCTTCAAAAACTATTATAATAGAAAGCTATGTTTCACCCGGAAAAACTCATGAAGCAAGTACTTTATGTATTATTTATAATTTTTAAGAATTCCGTACACAATGGAGTCAGTCTCTCATAAATCGTGATAGCTAGACAGTTGAAATTTTCACAGATGATGTATTTCTGTTGACTTTAACAATAATTACTAAAAATAGAATAAAATAAATATTTATGGGGGGCTCCCATACAAAAAAGAATCTACCTATCTATTTATTATCTTCAGAGGCTGCATCTTACGTCCATAATATATGACAAGCATTACAATCTGTTGGACTAACCTCGCATGCCAGCCCGGGGCTGTACTTGAAAGTACTGTCGCGCTTGAGCTGCGTAAGGGCAAGTGACTCCTTGGGGAAGCGCTCGTCTTTCCGATAGGGCGGCGAGACGTGACGCACCAGCTGGTAGAACAAACTGTGCAGCTGATACACGCGAACACGGGTGTCTTTTTGACCTGCAAAAGTAAATTATAATTTTGATAGGAATAAACGCTGCTGATGTGAGTCTATCAAGATAGAATGGGAGTGTCAAAAGCATGGACCATAGTCAAGTTAGCAATATGTTAAACTTTAATAACGTTTATTATGTAATAAGTATTATAGGACAACAACAAGTAGTAAGTACCTTATATTATCTAATTTGTGTTGTATGATGAAATCCATTCTAGTTCACTCACCAGCACGGCTGCAGAGTAGCATGAGGAAGTCCAAACACTGCCCCACCTTGTCTGGTAGCGTGTACACTGGAGGCAAACACCCATTTCCCTTCCTCAAGTAATCCACTACATTGGCAAATATCTGTATGTAGTCGGTGCGGCGAGATGATTCGTCCGGCATCGGTAAGTTAAACTCTTTAGAGCCTGCTTTCATGTCCAGAGTGTAGGCATATGGGATTCCTGTTAATGAAATACCCAAGTTAAGCAAATTGGCATTCATTGCAACAAAATATTACTTAATTTTTGGAACATAGCACTCACGACTCAGAGGGTGTCTTTTATTACTATACACACAAAGTTAATATCATCACTCTATCAGCTTGTTTACAGTATAATCATCATGAAGACTACCACCACCCTCTAGCAACTAAAAAAAAAGAATAATCTAATTTCTATGTGTGTATTTTCAATGCAAAGACATTGAGAACAGAAGAGAAACTAGCAGAACTAGAAGAAGCCCTCAAAAATATTAACTGGCATGTTGTGGGATTAAGTGAAGTACGACGCGATGGAGAAGGGATTGGAGCATACAAAGACTTTATTCTATACTACAAAGGCGAAACTCCAGGGCATTATGGAATTGGCTTCCTAGTCAACATCATACTGAAAGATTGTATACAAGAATTATTCCAATCTCTGAGAGAATAGCTGTACTAAACTTGAAGCTTAATAATACAAGCCCAAAGTCTTATGTTGAATTTGTATAAAGTGTTTTCAAAGATTACTCAAGAGATTGACAAATACCCTGGATGAGAACCAACCAAGAGAGCAAGGGGGATTTCGTTCAAACTACAGCACCATATATAGGTAGACCATATATTTGTTGTAAAACAAACTATTGAAAAGCTAACAGAATTCAGCAAAACATACTATATATCATTTGTGGACTACAACAAGGCATTCGATTCCTTAAAACATAATGAAATCTGGCGAGCCTTATTACAACAGGGAGTAAACAAAAAGTACATTCGCATAATGGTACCCTTGGGACGGTAGCAGAAAGCAAGGAAGACCACTCTTAAGGTGGGCAGATGATTTAAAAAAACATGCAGGAATTAACTGGATGGGAAAATCCCAAGACCGGGCACTATGGAAAAAGCTGGAGGAGGCCTATGCCGGAAGGCAGACTAATATAAAAGCTGAATTAAATTATTGTTTGACAAATATTGAATTACATAATTGTTTGACAAATATGATGGATGATTCTGTGCTTCAGAAGGCATGTTAAGCTGTCAGTTCTGGCAGCTGCATTTGTTGATTTCAGTCAAGATACCTTCAATACCCCTTGTATTGGCAGTTTAAAAACTCTGACACCAGAGTCCATTTACTAAGTCTTTCAACCAAATAATAAACACAACAAGAAAAAGCTGGGCTAGTTAGTACTGACCTGGGTTGATGAGTTCATGGTAGGAGTCTTTGATGCCTTGCCGCAATGTAAATCGCAGGAGCGTAAACTCGCCAATAATCCAGATGCCTCTTGCCTTGCAGTAGCTGTTTACATCCATCACAAAAATATCTTCATCTAATATACCTGACAACACAAAATCACATACTTAGTTCAATTACTTTGAAAAAAGCATTTGGTAGGTGTGCATAATTAAATACTTCATACTGAAAACTTGAAGAGAAGATTGAGCAAAGAAAATGGTTCACAATACTTTTAAGCATAAAACCTACAATAATTCGCGCCGATTAGGCTTCGCAGTCTTCGTATACTTTTGATTATGACTATTATTATGAGAAATGCTATATAATTGTTTTTTTTAAACGATAATGTTTAAATCGCAGAAACCGCACAGCCGCACAGCATATTTCATAGGTTTAAGAAGAAGAAGGAAGAATATAAATTCTTACTCTCATTAACACTCTTCTGCTTGACAAAATTGATGATGTCCCGTTGTTCGGCTTCTGCAGCTACTTGCCGCTCGCGCTCCATGGCTTCCAGCGTAGCCAGCGGGACGCCGGTCGAAGTTAACGGGTTGCTCCCCTTCGCCTTCTCTTCCTTCGCCATCGCTTCAAACTTCAAACGCATTTCAGACTCTGCAGACTAACAACCACATACCTACTATTAGCATACCATACCATAATGTGTTCAACAAAGTGATGAAATAGCGACTTCGCAAAATTGTTTACACTTACCGTCCACAACGGGCCCGCTGCTTGAGAAACTTCAGCCATGTTTGCATATGTGATTCCCCTTTTGCGTTGTTCTTCTCTGAAGTCTACCATGAAGAAATAAAATGCATTTCTAGGCGGCTTTTTCGGCATTTTTGAAAAGTAGGTAAACAACAATATATAGGTATGCAGCACTGTATGCAGCAGGAGTCCAGTTAATGTACGGCCATGGATTGTACAGCCAGATATTACGAAGCCATTGTTATGTACATGAAACACGCGGCTGTGCATTATTGGCCGTGCAATATCTGGTCGGCAATTATCACCCCGTACCAATATTGTACAGCCAGTATTTGGAAGCCAAGGAAAGCACGGCCAATATTTCAAGTACATGCCCATGAAATATTAGCCCGTGCTTTCATTGGCTTCCAAATACTGGCTGTACAATATTGGTACGGGGTGATAATTGCCGACCAGATAATTCGTGTACGTCAGATGAAACTTTACTCCTATTGGTCGAGACACATTCTTTTGTTTATGGTCGGAGCCTCGTTTAGACACTAAGTATTGATTCTGCTACTGCTTCGGCGCTGCGGGAAGTGCAGCCCCTCCGCCCTAGCGTAACTAAGAGCTGGCACCTATCTCGCCTGCGCAGCTTCGGCTTTTTGGTCGCCTTTGGCGACCAGCCTCAGCCGCTACGGCTCGTACGGTGCCCGCTCTTAGTTACAGCGGGCGGGGGCTGCTCTCCCTCCGCGCCTCCGGATTTTTATATACACTTTAGGGGTAAGAGCGGAAAGACCACGTGGAATTCGGGGTTAAAAGATTCGGTTCTGTCACTTTTTTTCGCTATCACTACTGGCATGATCTACCAAAACCATCAAAACAAAGCATATAGTTTCTTGTCTACGACCGCTTGCTTCCGATTGGCTGGTGGAATTTTGACATGTGACATTGGCTTCCAATTATTGCCTGTACAATACGGGTCGTACATTAACAGTCCGAGCTGATAATTCACGACCAGATAACGCACAGCCAATAATACGAATCCTTGTCATATAGTACATGTATTATTGGCCGTGAAATATCTGTCCGGGCAAATATTGTACGGCCAATAATACGAAGCCACGGAATGTACAGCCAATAATTCATGTACATGCCTGGTCTCGTAATATCAGCGCGTACCTTATCGGGTCGTCAATTATCATGGCTGTACATTATTGGTTCCCTGCAGGAGTAGCGCCAAACCATTTTTTTTTTTAATTCTCCCGTTTCGGAAGGTGAAGAGCGTGAGCCCATGCAGCCTAGTCTTCAGAGTGTATTTTCTTTTGTCTTCTTATGCCTAATCTAACCTACGCTAACCTAAAAGTCATTGGAATGCGCCGATGATTCACATTCCAATGCTCAACTGTGTGCTCAACAGACTTTTGCGCGGAGATAACAATCCGAATCGTACGGTAGCGCCTTCCTTTGCTTTTTACTCCCGCCATATTGTTCCTCGTCAGCAGATCATTATGTTAAATCCACCACATTAAATACAACAAACACTGCAAGGAAGTAATTTATAAGAGCGAGGAACAAAGTCCGTCAGATTTTTCATGCCCCCCGTGCAAAACCCCAACTTAACCTAACCTAACCTAGAACTCATTAAGTGTGATTCGTTACGATTCCCGCGCAAAACTCCCCGCTAAGGCGGTTAACACACTGCCGGCGGAATACGCCGCGTAGGGCGGATATTGTCTATGGTCCATTGTTCAGAACAATGGACCATAGACAATATCCGCGCGGCGTATTCCGCCGCCGCAGTGTGTACCCATTTTTTTTTTTTTAATATTCTCCCGTTTGGGAAGGCGAAGAGCGTGAGCCCATGCAGCCTAGTCTTCAGAGTGTATTTTCTTTTAAATAACACCCATTTTATTTTTATAATTCTCCTATTTGGGAAGGCAAAGAACATTAGCCCTTGCAGCCTAGTCTTTTAAAATTTCGATGACAGACAGGGTTGGGGGGGCAACATAACGCCATAGGAAGTATTCGCTAAAACGCACTCTATTTATCATGGACGTATTAAATATTTTTCAATTGAATGACACCTATGTATTTGATTCCTAACTCTATGTATATGTTACGCACAATCCCCGAAATCGCGCATTGGCCGGAATAAAGGCACACTTCGCGGATTGGCAAATACAAAACGCGCAATCCCCGAAATGTCCTTTCATTTCGGCCATTGAGCGTTTTACAAAAACCATTTCGCGGACTGATAAACACGAAACAGCCAATTGCCGAATTCATTGAAATATCAGGTATAAAGGACATTAAAACACCAGGCATGAGGGACGACTTAACGCAAACTGATAGGGGTGCTCAATCAATGAAACTGAACAACTTTCAAGGAAAAGGAGGAAGGAAATTCTTTCAGGAAGTGAAAATATTTTTTGACTTTCCTATAAAAAATGATCACTTCGATGATAATTTCCTGATCAAATCTATTCAGTTTCATGAACTCAGCAACCTCTATCAGTTTTGCGTTAATTTGCCTGGTGTTTTAATGTCCTTTACACCTGATATTTCAATTAATTCGGCAATTGGCTGTTTCGTGTTTACCAGTTCGCGATATGGTTTTCGTATAACGCTCAATGGCCGAAATGAAAGGAGAATTCGGGATGCGCGTTTTGCATTTGCCAATCCGCGAAGTGTGCCTTTTTATTATTTTTTTATTAAAAGCTTTTATTTAACTTGCATTGTAACTAGTTAACTAGCTAACTAACTAACTATGTGTGTTCGGGTGGAATCTTGCAACTCAATTTTGAAGCAGTTATCTTCAACCAATTGAGCTGAAATTTTGCACACTTATGTTAATCCGGTGACAATGCAATATTATGATATCATCAAGCTGATCTCGTGATGGAGTTGACAGATATCCACTGGATCTCCCTCATGGAAAGTGATAAGATATCTAAATTAGGCTCATTATATTTGTTGTCTTAAGCAGTTTCCATTACTACATGATGACCAGGGTCAAATGATGAAGCCGACAGGTAGCCGTCGGAACTGCCTCGTCCGAAGTGCTAAGATAGCCGAGTTTGGGCTCATTATATTTGTTGTCTTAAGCAATTTCTATTACACATGATGACGAGGGTCTAATGATGAAGCCGCCAGGTAGCCGTCGGAACTGCCTCGTCGGAAGTGCTAAGATACGCGAGTTCGGGCTCATTATATTTGTTGTCTTAAGCAGTTTTTATTACACATGATGACGAGGGTCTAATGATGAAGCCGACTGATAGCCATCGGAACTACCTCGTCGAAAGTGCTAAGATAGTCGAGTTTTGGCTCATTATATTTGTTTTCTTGAGCAAATTCTATAACACATAATGACGAGGGTCTAATGATGAAGCTGACTGATAGCCATCGGAACTACCTAGTCGAAAGTGCTAAGATAGTCGAGTATTGGCTCATTATATTTGTTTTCTTGAGCAAATTCTATAACACATAATGACGAGGGTCTAATGTTGAAGCCGAAAGATAGCCTTCGGAATCGCTTCGTCGAAAGTACTACGAGAACCGAGTGTGGGCTCATTATATTTGTTGTCTCAAGACAACAAAACTTAAACTGCTCAAGCAGTTTCTATTATACATTATGACGAGCTTGCCCCTCACAGGAAAATAAATATTTAGAACAGTTTTTGAAGTCGTTACCGCTATGGCGCATCTCGACTCGACTACCCCAGTCCCCATGTCGGCTTGCCTCTACACAGAAAGAGAAAAGTTTAAATGTGTTTTTAAAGTAGTCAACGTAGCAAGGCGGGGGGGTTGAGACAGAAAAAGAAAAAATCAAAATAGTTTTTAAAGTCGTTGCCGCTATGCTGCATCTTGATTGAGGAGGGCTTGCCCCCTCAGAAAATAAAAAATATTTACAACAGTTTTTGAAGTTGTTACCGCTTCGATGTATCTCGACTTGCCCCTGACAGAAAAAGAAAAGTTGAAATGTTTTTGATATTTTACCGCTACAATGCATCTCGCTCGACTGGGGATGAAAGAGGTCGCATCCGCCCCCCTCACAGAAAAAGAAAAGTTTTAATCTGTTTTAAACAATTAATTCACATGTGTTTTTGAAGTAGGTAGTTGTTGTGTGACTAAAATGTAAAAAATAAATTATAAGTAAAAAAACTTTTTAAAACAAGCTTTTATCTTAAATGCGCTAAAAAGAATAAAATAAAATTTTCCTTTAAAACTTTTACTATCAATTTACAACGTCATTACATAATTTTTATAATATAAAAGCTTGTCGCGAGATTGCTTAAAACTTGTGTAGATAAACAAACAAATCACATACTTAACCTCATATAACCTGTGTTAAATCTCGCGACAAGCTTTATATTATAAAAATTATGTAATGACGTTGTAAATTGATAGTAAAAGTTTTAAACGAAAATTTTATTTTATTCTTTTTAGCGCATTTAAGATAAAAGCTTGTTTTAAAAAGTTTTTCTACTTATAATTTATTTCCGGCCAATGCGCGATTTCGGGGATTGTGCGTAACATATACAGAATAGGATACTCTTCTCTGTGATAAGATCGACCAATCCGGAGCAGCCTTCGATCAGTTGACGACTAGTTGACGATAATAAACTTTGGATATAAACGCCCAACGCAACAGATCGTAATCTTACGAAAAATAGTTCGTTATATTGCAATCAATGTGTTGCGGTTCACAATCTCTCGAGCTCTCGACGGATTACAATCTCGCAGGTTAGATTAGGTACCTATAATATAATCAAACGGTATTTCCAATATTACGGTGACATAATGCACTTGCCACCTACGACACGTACCTACGTACCTACTACGTACCTATGGCCCGTATTTATAATCAGCTCTCAAGAGTGACAGCTAGTTTGAGTTCGTATCAGAAATGTCATTTCAGTACAAAACGACCTGTCAAATTCATACTTAATATAGCTCTCAATCTTGAGATCGCTTTATAAATACGAGCCTATGTGCTTTACCTACTAACTGAAGGAAACGCAAGCTTATATCTAAGCAGTGTTACCTTGACTTAAGAAATTAAAGCTCTATTGAAAAGCCGTTTATAAACTGATGTTATGATGTTACAAAGAATTCCTTTTTTTTCAGGTTTAGTCCGTTACACAACTAAGTCTCTATCATAATTCCTTTCCAAGAAGCAAGCAAGTAGGATATTTTAAATCATAAAGAAGGTATTAGTATAAATAGCTGCTTATGTTAGCTATTTATTACTACGTAGTTCCTTATTAATTATGTTAGCTATTCCGCTACGCTATATTTCCTACCAAGCTGATGATGATGAGTTAGGTACCCAATTGAGACACCAACAGACCTAGGTAGTACTAATCGATCCAACTAACGTAAGTTGTTTTTCTAGGAATGTATCTATGTATTTCCAAGTATGTAGGTATTTTAATAAAGGTATACAATCATTCACGTCTTCTATTCTAACGAAAAACACGTTTCTTAAATAAGTTTTAGCTATTACCTACCTACATATGAAAACACAATGAAATAATAGTTTTGGTAATTTAACTTATTGCGAACACAATACCTAATCATTTATTTTAGAAAGTATTTAAATAAACATACTTGAAAGATTGTTTACCTTTAGGTAGGTATATAATGTCGAAGGATTATGATATGATGAAATTGGGGATTTTATAAAAAAAAATAGGATTTTGATCAAAACCCGGACCTTTGACAAAATAATCGTCATAATCCTGAGAAAAATGTAGGATTCTGTCAAAATCCCGAGACTTTGTTGACAGTGACTTCAGTTTTTGGACAAAAAACTGGATTTTCTCAGGATTAAGACAAAATCCTAGATTCGTTCATCAGGATTTTGTCCTAAAGTGAGGATATCAGAAAGTCCAGGTATTGATAAATTGGTTTTTCTATATTTTGGTTTTATGATAAAATTAATAAGTATCTATACCTACTTAATGAACAAGTCTAGGATTATGTCATCATCCTGAGAAAATCCAATTTTATGTAAAAAAACTGAATTTTCTCGGATTATGTCAAAATCCTAGATTTTTTTAGGATTATGACGAGTATTTTGTCAAACTCCGGGTTTTGATCAAAATCCTAGTTAAATAGGTACCTACTTAGAAATACTTATGATTAGAGTAGGTAGAGTGTGCTTAGCATAGAAAGGAAAGGATGAAATAAAATTAATCATAGGTTTAAGTTAGGTTTTATTGTTCATTATTACAATTACACAACAAAAGAGATTTACCTATATAGGTACAAAATGCATTACATCACCCACACATTTTTGTATAACAGTGCAGATAAAATGACGCCATAGGTATGTAATTATAATTAGGTACCTATAATTAAATTAGTTCCAAGATACCTTGCTTCCATAGCATTTTCATGCAAAGAATAACATAATATCTTCCCGCGCAATGGAAGACAAATTTCTCGCGGGCTGATCCGACGGCTCACACTGATCACGATCAGCAGTCATGGAAATCTTATTTATTACTTACCATAATTTTGCATCTTCCAACTACATTCCCAATGTAATTAAAACTAGTTAATAATTCAAATAATAACAAATTTAAGGTAATTTCTACGTAGGAAACTTATAACTTTATTATTATAAGCTCTGAAATTCCCTTCTTTGCGAAGCGAATCCAAGCCGCAACCACAACGCCCGCCCCAGGCTTAGCTTGTTTAACAATTTGCAGAATAAATAGGAAATCGGATTATAATTACTACATAAATACCTAATATTAAATAAACTATTGTATGATCTTTATTATAAAGTGTAGTGGAAAGTTTGGATTACACAAAATGCTTGCAATATATAGTTTTATACTATTTTGTAATAGATTTAATATTTATTAAAAATCGAAAATTATTAGAGAATATTTTTTTGTTAAATACAAATATTTTAGCAGTAGCAGGTTGGTAAGTTAAGTTATGTTACCTACCCACTTTCTCTAAAGAAAAATATTTAATAATATAGGTAGGTATAGTTGTCATTTTCAGTGATAACCGGATAAACGGATAAATCACTGCTTGCTATCTGGGGGATTGAAAAATTCCCAATGATGATGGTGAATCGTTCGACTGTCACTTAGTCCAAACATTATTAATCCCGCTATTAACACCAAAAATATGACTAATGCCATTTGTACATCCTTTTTATCTTCTGCTCCGCTTACGTAAGACATAAAAGAGTTGAAAATGTTCCTTATTGCTCTACTTATTGAATTGTGACAAACGCGTAAAAATTGTGCCCCAGCTTCTGCAACTGATGGTTCTTGTACCCTGACTGGCGGTGGCATCCGCCTTGGAGATGGCCGTGGCCTCCCATCGTCAGAGCTGGATTCAGTATGGGGCGCAGCAGGCTTCCTCTTCGGTCTTCTAGACGTCGTCGGAGGGGAATGGTGCTGGGATTCGTGAAACTCAGTGAAAGGTCTTTCTCGCAATGGACGAGTTCCGTAAAATGGTGTTGGTGATAAAGAAATATCCTGTAGATAGGAGTACAACAGTGGGGTTAAGTCTGGGGGTGGAGGCCTTTGAGGAGGAGCAGCAGAATCTTCATAACCAGCAGGCCTTGGAGGTGGAGGTGGTGGTAGGGTTTGCTCATCTAGTCCTTGTGGTGCTTGTTGCGTTGGAGTATGAGCATGTGACTTAGGTAATGATTCAGCTACATGAGGTTTACTGTCTTCTTGATCAATGTGACTCTCTTTATTCGTTTCGCGACTTATATCATCTGTCTGAGTTTGTTCTTCTCTGCTCAATGGTCTGTGATGATCACTACTGGTGTCATGAACTTGGCTGGTTGTGATTTCAGCAAATTTTTTGACGATTTCATCTATGACAGATTGAGAAAATTCAATGCCACTAACCGATATGTGGCCAGATTTTGAATCTAATTCTGCAACTTGTAAAGTCATGCCTTCAATATCTGATACAAGTACTTTGCTGGCTTGAAGTTCTGAAACATTCAATCTACCAACATCTAGATCCCTTACTTGTAGCCGTTGGGTTACTAAATTGTCTAACTGAACATCTCTACTAGCCGTTTCTGTTACTCTTTCAAGTGCTTGTTCCTCGCGAGAAGGTTGCACCACTTTAGAAAATTTACCATCTGATGAGGTGGAAGTGTATCCTCTTGGCTTTGGTAAGGGTGGTACGTCCGGAATTTGAGATTCATCAATATCGATGTGTTGAACTGTTAATGACGCTTCCGTTAACATCTCCTCCCTTTCGTTTATCCTAGTTGGGCTTGATACTCGTCTTTCCACTAATATAACCGTAGGAGATGTTCGCCCCATCGTAGATTTTGATAATTCTGAAATCTTAGGATCAGAAAGTTTTAAAGATTTTTCTGAGCGTGACGTAGGTCGTGAAAAATGTGGACTCTCTATCAATTTACTGTGACTCTTACAAGTAGAGTCTTCATCGACAATATCTCGTAGAGAGCTAGACATTGATATGTCTAAGTTTTCATCTATACCTAGTTCAAAATCCACATCATCCGGTAGAGGATCGGTTTGAGTAGACACTTCTATTTCTACAACATCCTCAGATAATGGTTGTTCTCTAAAGTAGTCCATAGTGTCCCCATGTGCCATTTCAAATTCATGTTGGAATTCTTGTTGAATTTTGCTGTCAAATTCTTTTTGATTGTCATCACCTTTTGATTTCCTTTCCCGTTTTGGTCCTCTCGGTGGCCTGGGAGGAGGGGGTAAAGGTCTGTCTTTCATTTTACTTAATATTTCTCCTGATTCCAGATCCTTGTGTACTTCTTCAACGCGTGGCTCTTCAATTTCAACATATTGTGTAAAATCGCCACTAACTGATCTTTTTGAAAAACTGTCCAATGTCATAAGACTTGTGGAAGACTTCTTTCTTGGCGGTCGATCAGGCAGAGCCTTTGATGATCCAACTGTGTAATATTTTCGCTCGGAGCTATTACTTTTACGTCGTCTAGCAGGTGGTGTTTTACTTTTTGATCGTCTAGCGGACTTACTCGGTGCATAAGAACCTTTATCAACAGTAGCATAGCCAGGACTTTCATCGCGAATATGCCTTTCGATGTGAATTTCCTCTGTGGCTATAGCATTCGTGTCAAGAGTTAATGACTCAGCACCGTGTGAAGTCCGGTCGTCATCACAGAGTGACGTCCCTCGCGAACTCCTAGACCGATTACGACGAGGAGGCACTGGACTCTGTTCGGTTATAGTTGTCTCAGCTTGAGGAACAATATATTCGTGCTCCGTACGATAAACAATAACCTGAAACATAAAAGATACATCGTTCAACTAAAGGGGACGAGGTCAAACAATCGGCATTGAGACTATTTATGCGCTCAATAACTGATAGATTATTGAGCACGGAGACTTTACAAGTGTTGATTTTTCATCAAATAGAGCGAACCACCAAGAGCGCACGCCCGTACGGTTCCGTGATTTTTTTTATATTACTTGAAACAAGACCCCGACCGGAAGCCCGAATGCTGTAGCGGATAGGACCGCGGCCTCCTGTGCAGGAGGTCGTGGTTCAAATCGCATCACGTACAATGTGTTTTTCGGTTTTCGAATTTCATATGTAGTACGTTGAACTAAACTTTAATTGTCCATCAGTGGACAGTTACGGCTAGTTAAATTAGTTGTAGCAGTTTTGTTTTATAACATATACCTAATATTATTGCCGCCGCCCGTGTCGAACCAGTAATAAATCGGCTATAGCAAGATTCGCACGCTTTTCATTTCTCGCCTACTATCAAACCTCTAAGGCTTAGAGAAAGGTCAGCGAGCGTGCATGAAAAAATTGATGAATGTAGATGAAGCGAAAGATGTTTGCAAGGATCGTAGCAAGTGGAAGAAATATGTGATGTTATGTATGTATGTAGAAACCTAAAAGAAACCTATTCGTCTCGTTATCATGATGAGCTAATTTTAAACAATTTATAAAATTCCTTTTAGAGCACGTTATATACGGAGGCCAAGATCCACTTCGGGTCCCTGAGCCAGCGAAGTAAGAAAGAAGTAAATTAGAAAGCTACATTCAGCGTGATTAACATAGTGCTCCTTTTTATCATGGGAAAATCTATTTCCCACGGGAAATCTCTTTCAGCTACGTTTGGCTCCGCGGTCCAAAAAGTTAGATCATAACGCATAAACGTTGTATTTATTTTATTTTATATGTAGGTAGGTACTTGCATGTTAGAAGGAATCAGCTTTATTAAAAAAATATGTTAAAAGAGTTATATCTACAAAGTAAAACACTTACGTCATCAGATGGGCCACAAATTTCTCCCCAAGCTGTAGTAGGTGTGGTTTGATCTTTAATGTCCATTAACGATGAATGTGCGTAGTCCTTTACAATAGATTTCTTCTTCCTTTTGGGTGGCATCGGAAGGGTTTGTGATTGAATTGGTATATTGTTAGGGTATTCGTTATAGTCGTCGTTAGCATATTCATGAATTAATTGCAGATCAGATATATGGGAGCAATCAATTTGATCTGGTTCAATTGATTCAAATTTACCGTCAGGCATTTCATCATTTATAGCATTGTCTTCAGACATTCTTAAGTCTACTTCACTGAATTGCATACTAGCGTGTACACTATCATCAATGTACTGAATATTATCTTGTTCGGGATCTTTTTTCTTGCGTTTAGCACGAGATGGCCTTACTGGTGGGAATGTATAATAACCATCATCCCTTTCATTTAAATCTTCAGTAGAGTATCGCTCCTGACCGTTATCATCAAGCATGAGCTCTGGATCTGCGTCTGGTTCATTCGCGTACATGTGTTTGTCGCTAATTTCTGAATTGCTCCCCATCAAGGCGAGAACGTTTTTCGGGATTTTAAAAGCTTGTCGTATTTCGTCGCTTAAGTATTCTCGAACTTGAATATTTTCGCGAGAAATTCCTCGCGGTCGAACAAAAAATTCGTCGTTATCAATTTCGTTTATAACGTGTGTGTATTCTTGGTTAGACGGTGATATATCAGGAATAGATGCAGCAGTACGACTTTCAATAAATTTAGATGATTCAGCGTCGTTTACATAATGAGTGTTGTCAAAATCGTAAGTAGTTTCAAACTGCTTTTCTTCGCCCTGTTCGCTGTCCACATTTCCATACTCTCGAGGCTGTTCTGGACTATCTGGTATGTATTTTGTCTCCGTTGTTACTTTCTTTACTCTTGTAAAAGTGAATGTCGCTGGTGGTGTATCTTCCCTGTTCAATGTGGGAGAAGATGAAGTTTTTGGCAAATCTGCTTTCTTTTTTCTACTAAACAGTCGTGGATACGTTTTAGCTTCAAAATCCACGGTAGCAATGTTTCTTAAATCAGTGTCTGACTCAGTCGTATTTTCAACTTTATATTCTTTCTTTCTTCCTAATGAGGGAAAACTAATTTTAGGCCGATCAGGCATTTTAAACTTAGAAAGATCTGGCACGTTGAACTTTGGTCTTTCCGGTAGTGTAAACTTTTTGCGGTCTCCAAAGCTTAACTTCTCAGTTATATTAATTTTTTTGAACTTTGGGCGGTCTGGTAAACTAAATTTCCTTTTATCAAACTTAGGTCGTTCCGGTAGTGAGATTTTAGGTCGCTCAGGCATTTTAAATTTAGGTCGACTTGGTAAATTAATTTTTGCTTTTTCGGGCATTGTGAATTGTGGTTTTTTAATATTTTGAATTTTAGTCTTCAGTTTACCAGCTTGAGATTTTATTTTTCCAGTTCCTTCTTTGAAACGCTGCTGTAGTCCTTCCATGTTTTTCGATCGATTTCCTCGTTTTAGAGGTAAGTTTTCTAACGCGGAAGAATCGACTTGGCTTGTACTGATTTCACATTCCGTTCTTGAAACTGTAGATGGAGTGTTTACAAAATAACGGTCTTCGATGTCTCTTTGTAGGGCTTCTGCGTTAATTATATCTTCATCAGCTATATTTTCTTTTTCTTCAATGTGTTCATCGTCATCTAAAGCAGGCTGTAAATATTTTCGTTCCAATGATGTTGTACTAGATAGTTCGTCATCAGTTTTTGTGGCAGATTCTGTTTTATATGCATTGGAAACATTGTAATCCACATTTGGCGATGGTTTTTCGATTATTTCGTATTCGTGATCACTGAAATTTGAAAATAATAATGATTGAAAAAATAATATTTTTGCAACAAATGTATCAATTCGCAAAAAAATATTTTAAAATATTCTTAAATAGATATGTACATGAGCACTAAATTCGCATAGCTAAGTAAACATGATTGTTATTGCACCAAAAGTCAAATCGCAAAGTTGCAAAGGATGTGAGTTATATTTAAACGCTTTAAACGCTTCACTCTCGTTATGCGAGGTAAAATTAGGCCAACTGTCGGAGCTCGTTTTAGACGCAGCAGTTGCCGGGTAAGATCTTCGAGTTGATGAAAAATAAAAAAAAATATATATAGAATATCATCAATTTATCATAAAATAAAAATTCTAGTGACTTACCTCTCATACGAAATAACATAACTAGCCCGCGAAGTTGGTCTAGTGCCCACTGGATTGACTCTTTCCGGTAGTAATGAATCACATTGGAAAAATTGACACGCGCAGCGAACATCTGGCGTGTATACTTGGACACTGCCTTCTCTTGTAGGCCTCACCGGTTTTTCTAAAGGAGTTCCACCTTCGGAAGTCCATCGCCGAAGTTTACTCATTACTTCTTACTACCGAAAAGTATTCAATATCCAGGGCATTATTTGCGACTCTCACATTAACTATCAAATCGGAACTAACATATTTTGAAAAATAATGACATAATGGTAACTGTGAGAGCTAAACAGTGAAGGAACTAATCACTGGCGTGAAAGCAGTCGCGAGCACTGATCACTGATGACAATTTTAAAAGCTTACCCAATGTGCAGGAAGACGTCGGCTGTGCTATATTTATATCAAACAGCCAGAAGCTAGCGCGATAGCTTTGCATGTGTTGAAATACATAATGTTATGTCACAGTTACGTGCTAAGTAGGATAAAGAAAAATATGATACTGTACTACATAAAGTTAGGAATTAAAATATATGAAAATATTGATTTATTTACCTGCTGGGTTTAGACCATTCACTGCTGTTAAATTCTATTTCGTTCTTTTTTCTTTGTATTTCGCGTGGGCTCAGGCTAGGGGAAATTTCAATTGGCTCACAAATTATATGATCTTTTGGTTCAGATTCTTCATCTAGGATCTCTGTAATGGTAATATTGGGAGAATCATTTTTATCTCTGGGCTCATCAAATTGGTTTTGAAATATTTCATCTACGTTTGGTTCATCAGGATCCATTTCTTCATCAAGAAGTAAAGCTTCTCTTCCTGTATCTCCAGATTTATGTAATTTTTCCATTACATGTTCTTCAAGTTTTAGCGATATTGAGTCTTCAACAACTAGACTGGGGTCCTGGGAAGCATTTGACTTTTTTTCCGCCAAACTTCCATTCTCCTTGTAGCTGTTAGATTTGTTTTCATCTTCAATAGCATGTTTTTCAACTTCTTCAGAAAATTGTAAACATTTTTCCACATCTTGATATTTTTCCTCTATGTCTTCGTAAATATGTTCTTTTTTTTTTCTTGGTGGTGGTGTATCGACACTCATAGTTTTACTCATTTCATCTGAATCTCCAAGTTTAATAGCACTAAATTTCTGTCTACGAACTGCCCCAGGAGAAGATTTTAATTGCCGTATCTCTTGTGATTCTTCGTTTTTCTTACGCTTAGCAGTAGGAGACTTTTCATTTTCATTACGATCAAGTTTTTGAAGTGTTTTGTCAGCCAAATGTTTTATTTTGTTTACTAATGGGTGACAACATTTTGTTTTTTCGCGTGTTTCTGTTATTCCGACCACATACTGTTGTTCAGGAGCGCGACGTTTTAGTATGCTCTTAGGAGAAACATTTTTCGGAATTTCTATTGGTGTTGCCAAACGAGAACTTGTTTGAGAGTCTGATCCTCTTACGATGTATGCTTTTACAGCATCATTTAAAACATCATCTTCGGAATCCATAGAAATTTCTTTGGAGAAGTTTGGTATGTGCACTCCTTCATCTTCACCTTCTTCTCCATGCTTACGGCTGCTCCCCGGCGAATGATCTAAGTTTAATATTCGCTGAGCATCTTTGTCGACTGGAGAATGTGTTCGAGATCTTGAAAATTCACGAGACATACTTCTTCGTGGCGTTGTCTCTCTTATAATATCTTCGGCGGTTACCACGCCCTCCAAAGGTGCTTTTAGTAAATGTGTCCAGGGATAGCCTCCTGCTTTACGAGCCCTCTTTACGTCTTCCCATTGGTATGTTTTGATTGGCACAGGTGGTGTATTTTTTTCTTTATCTGGTGACAAGTCAGATTCCATATGTTTATTTTATATTTAATATGATACCAAATAATTTAAAGGTAAAGCTTTGCCGGATACCGTCCATCTAGCAACTTTTATAAAATAGAGAATGTATTAAAATTTGTATCAGATTTTATACTGGAAGTCCAGCAAAGATTTCACTTATTTCACCGCTAAACTAAGAACACAACGTTTCGTTTCAGTGTGAGCATCTGCAACTGAAAACACGCTATTTTTGCGTGGGTTTGTGTGGAAATAGGTGTGAATAAGTTGTGTACTATAAACGCTGGTCAATGTTTAATTTTGGAATAGTACTGCGGCTTTACCTTGAGGCGAACGGACACTCTCACAAACATCACCTCACCATCCCTGGTCTTTATTTGTCATCGTCATGGGATTCACTTTTACTTAGTAGTTATTTTTTTTGTTTGTGATATTACGATTAATATCAATGCGATCGGTACAAAAGCTCCGTTCAACTGGCCGACACGTCCAGATCCGAGCAAGCGCGCTAAATATAAGATTGAGCTTGAATTTATTTTTGGTGAGCATTTCGCGTCATCAGCAATGCAGGACGGGCTCAGTTTTGTTGAAAGTAAATGTATGATTTGTAACTAGAGATGCGTACGGTAATTTTGACTGAATCATACTTTTCTTTTTAATAACAAATCTACTTTTTATTCAATCGTCGTATAAGATAAATAATGAGGTACCTACCTAGCACCTACTCCGTACTCTATTAATTTGTACAAAGTCCAAATCATCCGGCAGTGTTTCTTTGTGTCTCATAATATCGGTCAATGGTCGTCGACTGAATTTGTTTTGAAAAAACTTTTTAATGTATTTTTTTTTATCATACTGTGTGTGTAGTAACGATTGAAACCGGTTGTGTTTTCCAAATAAACTAAATAAAAAAAATAAAATAAAAAGGAGAGCTGATTTTGTATGATTGTATTTTTGTAGCATTTTCTGTGTAAACTGAAAACCACATCCCTACAGTTTTTTTTCTCTCCGTTAGTAAACTACAATCAAAAATATTAACATACCCAGCTACCCTACCTACTGTTACACTACTACTTACTACCTACATTGAAAATTATCCACGGCAGGTGACACCGCCGTTATAACACGCATTTCGGTGCGTTAGGTAGGGTAGGTTAGGTACTTAGGTAGGTATACCTACTCTAATTGTTCTTAGTTGGATGTTTATGTTGTGATAGTACATTTGATTCAATAAAAATAAGGGTTCGGTTCTTGTTTGATCACATTTATTCGATTGAATTGATAGGTACATGGAAGAGTAATATGATCTAATGGAATATAACAATGTGTATTGTAAGTGCAACCAGAATCCATATTTATTTATACGACAATACCTCTTTTTATAATATTTCCTACTTGTATATAATTTAGGTACTGCAAATAATTTTAAATTAACTCTATCTAAAAATAATTAATAATTATAATCTAGTAGTGCTATACAATATATGAATGAAGTTGCAATAAACCATTGATATCTCAAGTTCAGTAAGAATTTCTTACCTACTACTAATCAATAGTAATCATGATTACTACTAATAAAGCAATGTATATTGATGAATAGGTACTTAGGTAGGTACCTACAACTTTATTCTGCACTTAATAAAGATGTTTTTATCTAAGTTTGTATTTTATGTCATCATCATCTACAATTTATTCCCAGTATTTACAAATAAACTTTAATAAAGCACGGAAGCATTCAGGTTAATCAGCCTGCTTTGTCCTAACAAACTGGAAAAATCTCGAAAAGCAAAGCGATAAAGTGACAAATATCAACCTTGTGTTTCCCCATGGAATCCTACTTAGGTAGGTACCTACAACTTCATTCTGCACTTTATAATGATGTTTTTATCTAAGTTTGTATAGCAAATTATTCAAGTACCTATTTGAGATAACATACAATTCAGCATATATAAGATTTTTTAAGTCCTGTAGTTAGTAACAAGTATAAAAAGTGAATAACAATTTTCTGTCATCGTCATCTACAATTTATTCCCAGTCTTTACAAATAAACTATAAATAATAAAGCACGGAAGCATTCAGGTTAATCAGCCTGCTTTGTCCTAACAAACTGGAAAAATCTATAATAATAAAATAAAAATAAAGCAAAGCGATAAAGTGACAAATATCAACCTTGTGTTTCCCCATGGAATCCTTGACCTCAGGTCCGGGCCCATAGGCTCAGACCACTAGACTAACGGAGGCAGTTATTATAGGTTTGCTCGCTTTTGCCACTAAGATGATGATATTGGGGACAATTCGTATGCGCACAAAATCACTAAATCTTGACTAAAATGGTCACCCGTCGTTTTCTATCCTGAGAGAACAGAAAGAGACAGCAACAATTTTGGTTAAGATTTAGTTAAGTTGTGTTCTCCACGAATTGGTAGCATTGTATATCGTATTGCAAATTTGCAACAAAGCTCTCGCTGAATGATGTGAGGTCCGAATTACACCTCACGGAGAAGTGTGTGTTTCATTCTGATGCAATGAAATGAAACTGCGTAATGGACTCCTATCTATCCTGCCAAAGCGCCAAGCCGTATTAAGGTAACAGACACAGTACGAGTATCACTAATCTTTAAAACTACGCAACGGATTTAGATGCATTTTTTTTAATAGATAGCACAGAATATATAATAGTACTTAGATAGGGCGATTCAAGAGGAAGGTTTTAAGCTACTTTTAACAGCGGGTAAATACTAAATTCCCACGGGAAAACTCATTTAACGCGGGTGAAACCGCGGGCGGAGAGCTAGCATAATATTATATAATATAAATATAAAGCTTATAGCTCGACATCTTTAAACATATTTTACCACGGCACCCTTCAAGCGATTTTGTATTGTATCAGGATGTAATAAGGTTTATTGTTGTACCGCTCAATGCCGTAAGATACGAAGATGCCCACAGACACCGCCTATAATATATATTTTAATAGCTCAGATCATAAGAGACCGAATACCTGTCAATCGAATTAACGGATTTGTAGGTCATATTTATATGACAACGTTATGTGACAACATCACACGTAGATGCCTCGATCAAAATAGTGACGTCGTCAGCGAAGACTATCCAATGTAGCGTCTTCTTCGGATTTGGGTGAGGGCAGGACGTCGTTGAGAAGGAGGTCCAAAGTGACCGGGCCCAATACTAATCCTTGTGGACATCCCAAGTTGTTTGCTTTCCAACAACGGCACCGACCAGGGATGTCCAAAAAGATTGGTGTCATTGGTCAACTCACTATTCCCAAAAATTTATGCTGTCGATCGTCTGCGCGTAAAATCATGCTGACCATCATCAAATACGTCTGTGCAAACAAGGACTGCAAGCAATTTCCAGTATGTCCCCAAATTCGGCAGCAAAGTGATTGGATTAAACGGTGGCATTCCGATTCTGAGCCGCGCTGAAGGGCAGCGCTGCCGGGCGGCGCTGCTCGGCAGCGCTGTTGAGTGCTTTTTGATAGGGGCCGCCGCGACTCTGGCAGCGCTGCCCAAATCTAGTGTTATCAATAGTCGGTAATCAAAAATAATATAATAAAATAACCAAAATTAAATGTTCACAAAATTAGATTTTAACCTTTCTGTCCATTAGGTCTGCTATGCCCATTTCCGCGAACGTCTATTTTTTCGAAAGTCTAGATCTGCGAAAGTCCATTTATTCGAAAGACTATTTCCGCGAACGTCCACTAACTGAAAATTCTACTTTCAGTAGGTACTCAAACTGGCAAATAAACCCAAATAACTCAAAGACTTGTTTCGGTCCAATAGGTCCAGTTCCTGTTACGTCCGTTACAACCATTTCCGCGAACGTCTATACCGTGATTGTCCAGTTCCGCGAAAGACCACGGTGCGTGCAAGTGATGTGCGAGATGCTTATCGGATGCAGTCAGATGACAGCAGTCAAAAATGAATCGGACATATTATCTCGGAAACTATCGATCCTGGAGTACTAGTGTACAGAGACAAATGATAGGTCTTGACGAGATCTATATTTCGGAATATTCTCGGTTCAGTATTTTCCGAGATATGACTGCTTGTTTGTAATTTTTGTAATTTTTGGAAATTTTTGATAATTTTGTAATTTTTGACCTTCTTGACCTTTTGATCTTTTTGAACTTTATGATCTTTTTGACCTTTATGAATTTTTTGACCTTAATGACTTTTTGACGTCAACTTCGAATTCGATTTAGTAGTAACATAGAAGAAAATCGATTATGCTGACAACACTGGTCTTACCGCCAGCGGCGCGGCACTCGCATCGCTGCATAGCAGCGCCGCCTGGCAGCGCTGCCGAGATCGGAATGCCACCCATACATTTCCATACGAAGTGGTCTGGCAGCGCCGCTCGGCAGCGCGGCTCGAATCGGAATGCCACCTTTGTGTCACTCCAAGTCAAAGGCTTTGGCAGCACGACGAGTCGGCCAGACTTCTAAAGCTCGTTGCACTTCTCGGGCTTTCCATCCGGTTGAGGTTGTATTCGTTTTCCGTCGTTGAGATAGACTGTTTTTTTTTTAATTTCTTGCTCTGGTAAGAGGATATTTCAGGCTGGTAATAGTACATTGTTTATCGAGTGGAGAACATGACCGATTCCTACGAGGGTCAATACACACGAGTTGGGAATCGCATTTTCTTCCGAGTGATACATAGTGCTTTATACTACACCTATGAGGAAAATATAATTATAAATCCTTGTAAGATAAAGAATGATATCACTTACATGAGAAGATATCTTAAGAACATTGGAAGTGTCATCATCCATTCGAACAGAACACAAACAAACAAAACACATATTAAATACAGTTACACATTACATCGAAAACACTAATTTACATTTAATAAGTCAAATAAAATCAAAGAACGATAAAGAATTCGCGCGGACATGTTGATTATGCCATATTTTTTGCTTGAAAATATAAAACAGGCAAATGAAACAAAGCACATACTGCCAAAAATGTAAGTGGCCAGTATCATTTTGTGGGCTTCGAGATACAAACTTTTTGTTTTTTGGCATCCGCCTGTTTCTAGTCTTGAATTATGTAATTAAAAAAAAATAATGGAGGGGAGAAAATACTTTCTCCACTTTTTGCCACCCGCATATTCGTTCGCTTGGATTTACGTACTTTCTTCCCTTTTTTCAAGTAAGAACTAATATACTTTCCGAATAGATGTAGTATAAAAGTAAGTTCTTTGTCTGAGTTATCTCTAATCGTGTCGGTCATTCAGCAGAGATTAAAACCAAGTCCTCAGCAGATGGTTGTACTTATTGAAATTGGCTGTCGTCACGACTCTTTTCAGCACCTGATATTTACTGTTGCGATCGACCCCTGTTTTCCATAATCCTAACCTTCTTTTATGTTATAAAGTGGATTTTAAAGGGGCTTTTTCGAGTTTACTAGTCCGCGAAATGGTTGTTGTAAAACGCTCAATGGCCGAAATGAAAGAACATTTCGGGGATTGCGCGTTTTGCATTTGCCAATCCGCGAAGCGCGCCTTTTTTCCGGCCAATGAGCGATTTCGGTAACATATACCGGGTGTAAGGGACAGCGTCCCGCAAACTGATAGGGGTTGCTCAGTCAACGATACTGAACAACTATCACCAGGATTTTTTTTCAGGAAATGAAAAAAAAAATTTTGCTTTTCCATACAAATTGTCTGATCGAGGTGGTCATTTTGTATGAAACAGCCATATTTTTTTTCATTTCCTGAAAAAAAAATCCTGGTGGTAGTTGTTCAGTTTCGTTGACTGAGCAACCCCTATAAGTTTACGGGACGCTGTCCCTTACACCCCGTATAACTGTCGTAACTAATAAGTCCTTATTTATATTTTAATATTATTAGCACATTTAATTATGTAACTCTAAATTGGAGCAGGTAGGTATGAGCAAATACTTATTTTATTTGAGGTATAGTTAATTTAGCCTACCTATTTAATTTTTTGAAACTTATAAGTATTTACATATTATACGTATAACTATTTTATTTACATAATATATAATTTGATGTATTTTTATTAAATGGGTATAAATATATAGGTATAACAAACGAAGTATAATTTTAATGATCGCAACCCCTTAACACAGTCAACCTGTAGAGCTCGTGACAGGGTCAGTCAGAGATAAAGATTAAGTAATAACTTCACTTGCTATAGATAGGTATTTATTATACAACGTGTAACAAAAAGGGTATATGCATCGAGAAATGTGTGAATCTACCCATGAAACTGAACAACTTTCCCTAAGGCACATAGGTCGAAAAACGAAAAAAACAATTTGATCTTCCATACAAAATGCATCAGCTGATAGCGCATTAGTATGGAAAGTCAATTTTTTTTTGTCGTATTTCGACCTATGTTCCTTAGGGAAAGTTGTTCAGATTCATGGGTAGATTCACACATTTCTCGATGCATATACCCTTTCTGTTACACGTTGTATAGCAATTATTACCCTTTTGTTTAATACTTCCTGATATTATAAAGGAAGGCGTTATCTTCCTTACGAGACCTAAAAGAGAAAGCAATTGGTCTTTTAGGACTACCGACGTGTGCTCTGGCTACGTCAACTCCTGCGCACCTGGCATTCGCAAAGAGACTGAGTTAAGTGGCAGATTTCATTTTATAACTATTATTTTCATCTCTTTTATGCAATATTATAATCTGAATATCTAGTAGTAAGCTATAAAAATATTACATAAATATACATTATGCACACTTTTTTATTTAATTAATTATACATCCCAGCAGTGGGACATTTTGGACAAATACCTATATAGTAATAAAATATTCTTAGCTTTTTAATAATATTTTTTTTATATATTCCATATATTAATTATCAACTTCATAGTAATTTCGTACAGTTTAGTCATTGTTTAACTTATATTCTATTGGGATCTTTATTTGCTCAACTTAAAACTGAATGTTCATCTAAATCCACAAAAAAAAATATAAAGTCACTCATTCATAACTTGCACTCCAAAAAAACTAATCGCATTTCTAAAATACTAATTGCACACCTAAAATTTTAATCACACGTCGCATGCCTAAAATACTAACTTGCTCTTCTATAATATACCAATTACCATCCTATCTCTAGAATAGGAAAATTATGAAATCTTGGTAAACCTGCTCCTCATGAGATGGCTACGTGATGGCTTGAGTAGTATCGCAGGTACTCGTAGCGGGGTGGATGCTGCCCAAACTACCTATATATTATACACATCCTACCGGGCAATCAGGGGAGTCACGACCTTATTTTTTTTTTACCGGCCGCCACATTATCTCACGCGTTACGTTACGTACAATACATTGAATAACGCCGTGATTTAGACTTTTCGCGTGCAGGACAAAATGAGGTGACAAAAATTATCTTGTGGTCGTGGCACGCATGTTAAGAGGGCTGGACCCCGGCCATAGAGTTAATGATGGGCAGATGCTGATGAGATGATGATGGTGATGAGATTATAATGATGATGAGATGATGAAGAGAAAATTGATGATGAGCATGTGATGATATGATGGTGATGTTGAGATGATCATGAGATATTTATGAGAAGATGATGATGAAGTTAATGATGAGATAGGGAAGGGAATAATGATGATGATAATGGTGAGATGAATGATGATATTAAGGATATAATGGTGATGAGATGATGAAGATAAGATGTTTATGATGATGAGGTGAAGAGACGCTGAAGATGATAACGAAGAGGAGATGATGATATTTAAGGATGATGGTGGGATTATCATAACTATAGAGTGGATCTGAAGTTTTGGAATAGATACAAGTAAATATTCAAAAACTTAAGGATGAACAAGAACAAAACAAATTACTAAAACTATTTATTCAGTAATATATTTCAGTTCTGCTCGCTAATGATAATGTTGATGATAATGAAATGATGATGATGATGATAAGATGATGGCGAGACGATGATGATGATGATGATAATAATAATGAAATAATAATGATGATGACGATGAAGACAAGATGACGAAATGATAATGAGATAATGTTTTGGTGTGCAAATTTAGATGAACAATCTAGTTTTTTAGGTGAACATTAAGTTTTATAGGCACACTCCATTAAAAGGAATTTGTGGTGTGTAAATTTAGATGAACAGTTTAGTTTTAGGAAGCAGATATAAGTTAATTATGCCTATTTCATTGCGCCGGTGTTTTGATTAGACCACTAAGATTTTGTAAAATCAGAGCTATATCGTAACAACGGTGGCTATTTGTTTGATTTTCTCATTATTGAAACTTATTCCTGACTCCTAATAATTCCAATCTATGATACTTAATTAATGAGTAAAGTTATTTCCTCCAACAAAATTTTTCATGGTACATGTTTTTTTGGTGGCAAGTCAACCTTACCCTATATTGGATAACTTGATCAGCAGATCAGCATAGCTGCACTTAAAATTAGCTTACTGTAAAAATAAAGCTGTATTTCAACATTTTAATGTATAAACTATGGAACTGCAAAGTCTAAATAGTGACATTGAATATAAACAATAAATCATCAATCGTCTTATTATAATACTAAGTTGCGAAGTACAATTCTTTTTATATTTTTTTATGAGTATTTAGTACTTATTTAATTTATTTCAGTTTTTTGATCACAAAGTGTTTTCTTTTTCACAAGGGAAAACCGAATCACTGTACAGCAAAAGTGACCGTGGACGAAGAGGGTGCGGTGTATCAATCGCGGTGGGGCGGGGGCGCGTTGGCGACACCCGGCTCGTTGAAGTGGCTTCTCACCTGAAATTACGACTCATACATAAAATCAAGCCTTTATCCCTAATGGGGTAGGCAGAGCAAAAACGACTTATCAATGGTCGTTCGGCCACGTCTGAAAGTTTTGAGGGTTATTTATTACAGGTGAAGATTATGTATATTGCTATAGTAACGGGTTGCAGCCCCTCGCCTAAATTGCAATACACTGAAACCCTCGAATCCCTTAGCTTGTTTTTACAGCATGCCGGGGAAAAGATGCAGCTGGCACATTCTATGTTTTTCTATCACTCCCAGTCCAGCATGGAAGTTTACGACTCATGTAAATCAATCATTATAAAAGACGAAAAAAAAAACCGTCATTATAATATCCTCATTTGCGACTACATTACCTATGAATCCTAGGAATGACACCTAGGAACTATGAATGTATTATTCATAGGTGTGTGCAAGAATAAGAAACACTTAATTTGAAATATTTATTATTTTGTAGGTATACCATGGATGTAATAAAATAAGTAGGTACTTACGTTTGTACATAGTCACAAGTGAGGACATCAAAAGTTCAAAACTCAGATTTGACTAACATTTATAGACAAGAAATAGGTTCAATTGACGGCATTTGACTGATATATATTTTAGTCAAATCTAGGAAGGACAAATTTTGCGTGTTTAATGCTGTTATCTACTAGATTTACTGAATTTGATGAAATCAGGGTTTGACCAGTTAGACCTAAACTATTTACAGTTTCGCATCGAAATCTGTTCAGTCGTTTTTGCGAGAAATGGTAGCACACATACTCAGGGTATAAGCATATACTTTGCTTACGGAAACAGAATCTTAATCGATGGTTCAAATCAGTTCACGTAATGAATACATTATGCTTAGCTTAGATTGTTTTAACATTAGCCATTCCTGTAAACTTGGTATTTTCCGCAGTTACGGCGTCCCACCTGTAAATGCGATGCGAGGTCCATGACGAGCTGCACCAATACAGGGTGTTCCAGAATCTCCTCCGGCAGAGGCGGCGAAGATCGCGGCAGTTGCGTGCGCGCACGGAACGCGCGGTGCATGCGCAGTGTCACCTCGCAGAATATAAACCGCACCAGTAACAGACGCAGGAAATCGTCGCCCATGAACGAGAGGTAGTTCAAATCTGGTAAGAAAATTACTTTATTTGACGGCAATCGTAATTAAATAGTGCAGTATTAAATAGTATTATGACCGATTTCGAATTTGCTGATTAATTGATTGATTAGAATTCAGTGTACGATGCTCACCGATCCTGGTGCGGGATGAGCTGACTAAGGCTGAGGCTTCACACATGAACTTGTCGACGAGGGACTGACTGCGGTCCCAGTGCATCAACTGGATGCTGTGGATGTCGCAGATGTAGCAGACAGCTGTCAGCGGCGAGTGCAGGAACAGTGTGAACAACCTGCCTTGCAGTCGTTGATCTTCATCAAAATAAACGGTCAAGCTTTAAAACATAATTATACAGAGCGTCCAATAACTCATGGATAAATATTATACTGCTAGGGTAGAATCTACACATTAAACTGAAAACAATATTTCTTAGTAACTTTTTCTCGAAATCTATACATAATTATAATAAAATTGTAACAGGTCGATGTCTGTACATAGGACATAAATAAGACAAAATAAATTAAGGGGTCTCTATTAAAGCTATAGAAGCCATAAATATCGTTTTTAGAATTTTTGTAAGTCTGTCTGTCTGTCTTTATGTTTGTTCGCGTGCCACGTAAAAACTACTGCACCAAACTGAATGCGTTTTTTTTGTTGTTGTATTGCTGAAGGTCTAACTTAGATTGTCATGTTTAGTTTTTCCCGAAATTCCACCTGGAAAGAGATGATGATTGATTATACAAAAAAGTGCTGGTCCTAAAAATATTTTTTTACTACTGCATCTTATGGGATACCATATGAAAGAGGAGTAAATCCTGATTTCAAAAATATAGTACATGTAAATATTACAATAATACCAAACGTAAGTAAAATAGTTTTTCGGTTTTTGATTGCGCATAAGGTACCACTAGCGCCATTTATTGATAGCTTAGCTATAACAAGTGTTCCATGATTACATGAATACGTTTGATTCTTATGATGATTTTGTTACGTCATACATTTGATTCTTATGATGATTTTGTTACGTCAACTACTGGACCGAATAGGAAGAAACTTAGCACACATAAACAGATCCTGGATAAGACATTTAACGCGGGGTACTTCACTACCACGAGAAAACTCATTTTACGCGGGAGAAACCGCGGGCGGAAAGCTAGTATTAAATAAAATATTGGTCTCCCATACTTAATGACTTGACCAGCTAACACTTTTATAAAGGAAGTTCAAATTTTAAATATTTTTTTTCATATATAAGACAGTGTAGGCTAGTGTAATAAAATAATAATAAATAAGAAAAGTTACTTGGAAAAGTTGCTCTGTTCAGTTTCCTGAGTAGATTCTTTCCTATCAATCTTAGCTATCAGTATTATCTATGACTTATTGGACACCTGTATATACGTTGGTATTGAAACAATGCTGGTTATCAAAAGCTTTGAAGTAATCTACGAACCGAAAGGTGTTGGCAATTCTATCGGTGACATCAAAATGACCAAGGGTTGTCCAAAATGCCGCGGCATATTTTGGAAGACGTATGAGTTGTCCGAGTCTACGATCATGAACATCGGCCGTCTGGTGAACGGGTGTAGATCCCCCGGGTGCAGACACTGACTCTCCTTAGCTTTAGTTTGTGTGGCTCCAGTCTTTGCTTCTTTCGTTACATCTCTAGGGATATCCACTTTTGAAGTTGTTATCAAGCCGCCCACATCGTAACCCGCTACAAGAAAATACAATAATGTTTTATCTATATAATAATAAAATTGTAAAAGGTTGGTATCTGTACGTTCACGAGAGATAAAAAAATGGGTTTATTTAGGGGTATCTATCAGTGTCAATAAATGCTAGTAAAGAAACCAAAAATACTTTTTGTCTGAAGAATGTCTGCCTGTCTGTATGTTTCTTCATGCACCACCGTAACAAATTGAATGCGTTGTTTTTGTTGTATTCCTTAAACTTATTTAATTACTGATGTTTCGTTTTTCCCGAAACTCCGGTGCTCAACCAATAAAAGATAAATCAATAATACATATGGGTATTTTTTTCTCAGAATAATAGCAAAAACCTTATTTCTAGGAACAATAATTAAAAAGTTATGGAGAATGAAAGAGTACGATAATCTTAAATTAATGACCTGACAGACTGATTGACGGATACATCTACGCAGAGCGTAAATAAAAACACTAAAGCTAGAATCATAAAATTTGAACAGCAGGTTCCTTTAGTTAGTGTAACCAGTAAGAAAGGATTTTTGGATTTTCAGCCCCTAAATAGGGAATGGAAGTTTGTACGAAAGTCCGTCAATTTTGAAGTTAGGATCTTCCAATTTTGAGTTCAGGCTAAAAAGAAGGCACCTTTGGACTTCCCTCCTCGAGTTCATACAGACATCCTTCCCTAAAACTAAGCAAAAAAAAAAAAACACCCATGTATTACTAAACTAGGCCTCCGGGATTCCTTGCTTGAGCATGGAAGTCGAAAATAAAAAAAAACATTACTGGTTATAAATTTTGGCTTTTTGCTACTGCATCCAATGATACCAAAATGAAATAGTAAAGCATGAGTTCAATAATATAGCATTTTGGAAGGTGTATAAGGTTATGTAGGTAATTAATTTTCTATGTGAGCGAAGTTGCGGGCAAACGTTAGTTACAGAATGTTTTGGGGAAATGGAGGAAATGTGCCATTGTTCATAATATAATTACGGGTCGAAGCTACTAGGAAATTTCGTTTACAAGCAGTTCACGGTAAATTCATATGAAATAGTTATTTAGCACAGGCTATAGATTTGTATTAAAGCAATATTGCATAGTTTTATCATTTTCGGATTAAAAATTGCTTTGAATATTTTTCGTGCTGATACTGAGACATAATGCGGTGGATATTTATTTGAGTGGGTTTCGTTGGAGTGGATCTTGAATTGGGAAAATATTATCAAGAAAATCGACAAATTAAAACATAAATAAGCGGGCCCTACCGTCTTCGGCGTGTTTCGAAGGTTGGACTATTTGACCTTCTGCAGAAATGTACAAGAGCAGAGCTCCACCCGGAGGCAGGTCGTTGCAACCGCTTGCCAGGTATACCAGCACCTGGCTCGGAGACGGTTTGAACAGAAGATATTTGTGTGGGTTGTCTCTTCCTCTTGACCCATTCTCTAAATAACCTAAAAAGAAGAAATATCTGCCATGGTAAAAATCTTTTGACTTATGGTACAAATCTACTTAGGTGTGTAAAATAATGGTTCTCGTGTGATCGCTATAATCATTTTAATAAACATAAAAAGCATTTATCATAAACCAGACTTTCAAAATCTCTAAAACTTAAACTCTGAAAAATATTATATTGGGTAGTTCCTAAAATCCTTTATTTAAAAATAATTTGCGTAGTAATTCGCTTTCAACAATCAATTCGCAAATCCGCTACAATTCACTGTGCATAACATAATGACGCCTTTCGCTTAGCATAGTCTTTTATCTATGGCATAGTGTAAAAACAATTCGCAAATATGTTGAGTTATTGGAAATATTGGATGTTTTCTGCGCACAATGGCCGACAGAGACTGCAAATAGAGACGCCTGGAGAGACAAAGGGGAGGCCTTTGCCCAGCAGTGGGACGACCTATAAGCTATTAAAAAAAAAAAGGAAATATATAGTTACAACAAAATACATATATAAAGATACCTAATGCTTATTTACCTTTGCTCGTGGGCGCATTCGGTGTAGATATGAATCGTTGCCGCGGAGAGTCATCGTACATTTGTGGTACTTCTCCTGACGGTTCTCTTTCCAGAGTTTGCAGCATCCTGAACATGTCCATGGTCAGTTCGGAGAACTTTACTTGCTGTGAGCTACTACCCACAATTAGTACCTCTTGTAAGGATAAGTTCATTTGTTGCGATCTTTCCACCAACGGAGGAGTTGTAACAGAACTAAGTCTGAAAACGAAATAAAGTTGTAAAATCTATATAAGCTTTCGGTATAATAAGATCATTGTGGTTTTCAGGATACGGACTGGCATGGAAGCTGGACTCATGTATTTCCACTGGATCGTATTCCGAAAGGTCATTCATTGCTTCACTTGCTAGGGAACCTTCCTTTCGATTACGAAAATTTTAATCTTGCATTCAGCTATTGCATATTATGTTCATCAAGTTTGCTTTATCGGTAAATTTAATAAATTTCGGAATACAGAGATCTTCTTATGTTTGTAGACTGTTATACATACCTATGAGACAATACGACCGGATAGTTATCGGGATGAAGTACCGACACCACCGGCTCAGCCTGAATGAAAGCTTTGACTTCATCAACAACCACATTCCATTCAATTTGATCATCAGGATCGTATGTGTTTCCATATTCCATAATTTGTCTATCTAATTCTTTTATGAGTTCCCTTACTAATTTAATTTTCTTAAGAAGCAAACATACTACTATGAATCTAGCATAATATCTTAACTTTTTGACCATTAATTCACATTTGTCTTCTTTACAAGCTTTTGTATAGTAGCACCGTGCCCTGATTGCGTAGTAAAAACAGAAAGCTTCATTGAGGTAAGCGGTTTCACTTGTTCTAAGACTGAAACAGAATAGAGATATTTAGTTGAGACT
Organism: Scrobipalpa atriplicella; assembly: GCA_029255725.1. NCBI lineage: Eukaryota > Metazoa > Arthropoda > Insecta > Lepidoptera > Gelechiidae > Scrobipalpa > Scrobipalpa atriplicella. The sequence goes on from JARACY010000007.1 coordinate 101,183, forward strand.
TGATGTATGTTAACAGTTACGAGTAGTTACAAAGTAGTATAACTCTTACTTTTACTATATTATAATATTATATCATGTAGATCTGTCTTATACTTTTTTTACACATTATTTTTATTATTTTTTATCTTAATCAAAATGTCAGGTTAATTGTGTCAATGGGGAAAATGCATGCATGATATGCATTTTTTAAATTAGATATTTTACGAAAATAAGTTTACTTAAAAACGAAACTCTAGGGTATATCGTATTTATAAATGAGAAACAGAAAATCTAGAAAAATTACTCACTAAAAATGATAGTAAAGTTGACCTATTTTTGAGGCAATTTCTCCTATCTGCCACCTCTTTAGGCCGTATTTGCTGTCGAGAGTCGCCCGGTGCTGTTGTTGAAATTTCCACAATTTAGTATAGACATCGAAAGTTCGTCCAAAGTATGAATGCCATTGTTTATGACCGTACTGTGGAAGCTCCCTGCGAAATAAAAAAAAAATTATACATGATCTCTAGAGATTACCCCCTAGGGGGGTGTCGTGTCGGTAAATTGAATATCTTAATAAAAATAGGTACCTGGAACAGGAATTACCTAATAACGATACTAATGCCAAAACAACATTTATTTTTAAAATTTTATACTTTATACATCACGCCAATAACTACTGGACTGATTTTAATGGGTCGTATGGGACTTTTTTTTCAACTGAATCTGTGACTGAATGTTTAAACATAGAATACATTTTATCACGCTACTTGATTAAAGGTTAGGCAGGCAGGGATTTGAATTTAGAGACTTTTTGAACCAATTCCAAATACCGATAGGTATATTGTACTACTTAGGTCCTTGTCATCTTTATTATTGGAATTTGAAACTCAAGTTTCTCTCAAAGGTCGTGGATTGTCAAAGGTGGCCTGAGTGAAACTTTTAGTTAGGTTCATGATCATGACTTTTCGCGCACGAAGTTGCAGGCACAGCTGTTAAATAATAAATTGAATTAAAATTCCTTATTCCTACTAAATAATTTTAAATACCAACCTGAGACCATTAAATAGTTGTTTTGATTTTTCTAGCAAATGACAAAATTCTATTATGATTTTCCTTTCATGATCTTCTACAATGTTTCGATCCATTCTACCCATGGAAATGTATACTACTAGGAGTTAATTTTTCTCCAATCAATCCTTGTTCATACAAGCCTTCTTTACGGAGTTCTTCTTTATATATAGGAGTTAAGTTTTATGTAATAAATTCTTATCTGTAATAAATACAATACAATTAGTCACACATATAAGACAAGAAATAGAGTAGGTACCTGCAGTAAATTATTTCTCATAGTTTTGCATACAAACCTACTTTACGCCCTTGTTTTGTAGGAGTTAGGTTTTCTCCAATTAATAGATTATCATAAAATTCTTCTTTATGCCCTCGATTTATAGGGGGTTTTCTTGAATCAATTCCTTCTCATATCATACAAGTCTTACGTCCTCGATTTATATGAGTACAGTCTTCTCGGATCAATCCGATAATAGGAGTTCAGTTTTTTATACTGTTTTTTCCAAACAGTCCTTTGCACACAAGACCCTCCCTCGATTTATAGGAGTTAAGAATATCCAATTAATTCTCTCTCATACAAGATTTCTTTACGATCTAGGTAAAGTAATCCAGGTATAGTCAATGGAAATTGCAGTGTAATGTAGGTAATGCTCATAAAAAAATCTCATATTTCTTCTATTGCCGCGTCAATAATGTCTGAGTTGCTTGTTGGTGACGAATATTTTTTCTGACGATGTTTAATTACAGACTTGTTAAATAGTCTGACAAGTCGTTGAAGTCATCATCGTCAAAACTTAAATTGTCGAAGAGCTTGAAAGCGCCAGGTATAGCTTCAATATTACTCCGATACTTCTTGTATCGTTGGCTACTGTTGGGTTTTGGACTAGGAGCTCTAGCTGTATCGTATCTTCTTTCTTCTTGTAAGATACAGGTTTCTTCTTCTCTATGTGAACGTGAACGAGAAGTACTCGGTTGGACATACACGATATGTTGTTCAGAGTAAGCCTTAGCACCTTTTAGAGGTCTTATATCATCCAATTTTTCTCCTATTTTAGGGTATTGTTCTTCTGATTTTTCTTTATCAGTTACGGTTTTGCCTTCTTCAGATGGAGTTAACAGAATTCCAAATGCAACTCTTTTTAAATATCGAGCAAGTTGTCTATCAACATCTATAAGTACAATTTCTTCGAAAGATAGTACTGTTGACGTTTCAGAGTTCAGATCAAAACCTTTATTAACCGTTATGTTAATATCATCTCTACAAAAATCTTTCTTTTCTCTTCGTAGATTGCGTATTGCTGATTCGCATCGCTGACGCCATACTGGATCAGTAATAATACATTCCGAAAGTGAAGTGGTTCTCACAGAAGTGGTGTTGTCCTTTATTAACGTCGCCTCTGTTTGAACCTGTTCAACGCTCTGCGGCCTGAGCTCGGTAATTTCTTGGTTTGTCTGCAGAAGGCCAAAAGTAGAGACACTTCGTCGTAATGGTGTATAAGGAAACCTCTGGATACCAAATAGTTCGCGGAAATATCTTATTAGTTTATGTTCTGGTTTTGGCAACGGTGGTCTTGGTTGGGTCTTAAAGAACTCTATAGCTTCAATGCGATCCTCTTCGTCTCGGAAAATTCGACGTATGTTATGTTCTTCAGCTGCTTTTATTTCTTTTACTGTAACAAAAATGTAAACTTAAAGCTGTAAATCGAAAACAAAATGATGGCTGAGTGATTATTAGCAAATCTGCGAAAATTTCAACTCTCTAGCTATCACGGTTCATGAGATACAGTCTGGTGACAGACAGACGGACAGACGGACAAACGGACAGTGAAATTTCAGTAATAGGGTCCCGTTTTTACCCTTTGGGTACGTAACCCTAAAAACGAGACTCTTGCGAAATCGTAAAATCTGTTAAATTTAATATTAGCTGGTGTTCTTATTGGCATTATAAAAAAGGTTATTTAAAAAAATCAATGACCGCCTTCCATGCCTTCCTAATACGCACTAAAAGGTAACAAATAATTGTTTTGATCAACTCCCAATTACTTTAAAATATAATATAATTAGAACACATACCTACATATTATTGTTGTTAATTGTGGAGTTTTATTTATTTATTTATAAATAGTACAATTTCATTTTTTTTAAAACATGCTGAGTTAATGATCTTTGTTTCAAAGTAGGCTATTTTTTAAGCTGATGATATTATTATCAAATCTTAGAATTAGAGCTTCCAAACCAAATTTGAAAACAGCAAGAACACAATTATTTTAATAAAAATCATTTACCTATTAGTGAATTTTATCTTACCGCCATACTGGACTGGGAGCGTTTTAAGAACAGAATGTACCTGCTCATTTTTCAGGGGAGACAATGGCCTCAATTCACGCCGTCCAGTTACTAATTCTAATTCTTAGTAGCGCTGTCACTTTCTTAACTTTGACATAAGAACAGGATAGCAAACAAATACGTGAGTTTGACATTTCTTATCTGACATAAGACTGCTTAAATTAATTAAAATTAGTAAGCACGCTCTATGGTCATTCCTTATTTAAAGCGCCGTACGTCAAATTAAGAATGTCAAAGTCACGTGTTTGTTTGCTATCCTGTTCTTATGTCAAATTTAAGAAAGTGACAGCGCTACTAAGAATTAGAATTAGTAATAGTGCGTCCTGAATTAACACCAATAATGATGATGATTGCTGAGTAGTGCATTGTAAGTTATTTGATAAAATGAAACTCCTAATGTGTTATTAGATTAGCTATTCTTATGCTTGTGCTTAACTAATATAGATTTGATTTCTGAAATTAAGATTTTCAATTTGAAATTTAAATTTGAAAAAAAAAATATTTTATTTTATTTTTTATTTTATTCAGGTAGGTATAACAATAGACAACAAATTAATGCGTACAACTAAAAAAAAACAATTACATCAAATCTGTATAAATTTGGCATCCAATTAAAGTTATACACAGCATTTTTGAAAAACAAATAATAATTGACTGAGTAACATGCAAGGAAATTTGACTCAAACTTCTGGGAACTATGTCTGGAAGACAACTATAGAGAAGCAGTTGGCACATTCTATGTTTTTACAACGCCTCCAGGCCAGCATGGCAGTACGATAAACTTTGTTTTTTTGCCCATGTCAAATATTGTAGGTAGGTATGTAGGTAATAACGAATTGAAGTTGTAAAATATTAATAAACAATCATTTAAGTATATTTGAATTAACGTAAGGTAACCGAAATATACTTTTATACTACACGTCCTGTTTTATACTACACATTAGATCTTACTTAAAAAAAATCCATAGGTCGCTGGTCCTAGATCAAGCCGGATAACGTATTGAAGACACCAGACAACTGTTTTACGTCGGAAAAGCTGAAACGCCACACGTTCAAGTGCAAATTTGTTCACACATCACGAAAAAAAAGGTTTCTTTTTATTACAAACTTATTTTCGTAGTCCTCTCCCTATATCAAGTATGGAGACAACAGCAAAGTTAAGTTTGTCCTTCACTCCAGTTCATATTTTTGTGTGAAAAAAGTCTTTACAATAGTTACCTTTTCGGGGGAACAAAAACTGGGGGTTCTCTATTCGCTTTAAATACCCCCAAGTTGGTACGGAAGCCTCGGTGAGCGAGTCCGACCCCGCACTTGACCGGTTTTTAGGGTTCCGTACCTCAAAGGAAAAAAGAACCCTTATAGGATCACTCTGTTGTCCGTCTGTCTGTCTGTCCGTCTCTCAAGACCCTTTTTCTCAGGAATTGTGAATGTATCAAGTTGAAATTTATAATGAATACTCAAGTCTAGGGTCTCTTGAAGCTGTAAAAGAATCATACTTCTAAGTCTTCGCAATCAAAAGATACGAACGTTTGTTTGATTAATTGTATGGGAACCGAAAACTAAAAGTATACTTTTTTGTGATCTAACCAAAAAAATGTAGCTATTGGATTTTTTCCATCGATTGTGCTAGGAGACGTTGCTTCTTGCCAAATTTCAAGATCTTAGGTCACCGGGAAGTACCCTATAGGTTTTGCCCTTCTCAAGAATCAAAAACCTATAGGGTACTTCCCATTGACCTACAATCATGAAATTTAGAACGAAGCAGTGTCTAATAGCACAATGAAAGGAAAAAATCCGAAAACTGTAAATTTGTTCATACATCACGAAAAAAAAGGTTTTTGTCATTACAAACTTATTAAGCAGTCCTCTCCGTATATCTAGTATGGGGACAACAGCAAAGTTAAGTTTGTCCTTTAGTCCAGTTCATATTTTTATGTGAAAAAAGTCTCGATGCTTGTGAAGTTGGTACGGAAGCCTCGGTGAGCGATTCCGACTCGCACTTGACCGTTTTTTTTATTTCCTAAAATCTACTAAAAAGAAATGTAGGTGTTGTTCCAGCGTGACCTTCATATATCCAAAAATCACCAAAATCAAATAAAAAATACTTAGCTAGTGTTAGCTTATTTATCGCAGGAAGTAAAAGCCCGTAAAAATACACTTAATTTTTTTTGTACGATTTTCCTGGTACCTTAGCTTTTCCTCTCCAATTAAAAGAACTATAAAAACTTATTTAATTTGAAATGATACTTAAAATATTCTATTGTGAATAATGTAAACTTGTCATGACAGGCGTTCATGCGAAAATATGAGCACCTCGTTAAAGCCCAGGGAATTGGTCGTTTCTGCCCTACATCGCATAAGGTAGAAGATTTTATTTTATGTGTTGGTTGTGATAGGAATGGGCTATGCCAAACCAAGTTCTTCCTCCTCGAAAACCCGTCGGATCACTGTCAAATTATGACGTCATGAAAAATTTGTAAAGAATTTAAAAAAAAGGATTTATTTATTTATTTTGTGGGGTACCAAATTAAAGGTCTTCATGAGAAGATTCTAAAAATGTAATACAATAATATGTAGGTTACCAGTTGCCTTATCTTTTATAATCAAAGAAACATTTCTGAAACACTCCGACTTTGAAGACCTACAGCTAAGAAACAATACAATTCAATACAACGTTATCCACACACTATTCATTAAAATAAAAATAAAAATCATCCGTATAACTTTTGAAATGAGTAAAAATCATCCACATAAATATCTATTTCGGTTTGCAGCACAATAAACAATGTATAAAGGAAGATGCTCATGTGACCGGTTGAGTGTACCCCACACACAATTCAAGTTCAAGTGTATGTATTTATTAACAATTACGATATAAGTGCGGTGGGTTGAAAGCAGAGGCTGTAATTATCAAACCGCACGTACGTCGTACGACGTTTTATAACATATTTGCGAGGAAATATCAAAAAAATTACAACAATACAGCGAAAAGAAAAATCGCGCGGAATTATCTTTACTCGTTCACAAATTAGCGATGCGCGCGCATCCACAGATTACCTAGTATATATGGTAGCACACATTGCGCGTCAAGTATCTTTCATTTTGTATCTCGCAGCCCGTTTAGTGCAACGCGTATTTCGTGTCATCGACGTGGATTCTCGGTTTGCACACTTTTTGACGCGAATTGTTGGGTTGCATTTTATTCTTTTGAATAAGTTTTACGCGGTTTATAAAATGCAGTCCGTAATTGGCGACAAATTTAATGCAAAACGAGAATCCACGTCGATGACACGAATTACGCGCTGCACTAAACGGGCTGCGAGATACAATATGAAAGATACTTGACGCGCAATGTACGTCGAGGTCATGGTGCCATTTTGTTTTTAATTAGAGTAGAGTTGTACCAAGATCAATTTTTTGCATAATCCAAATCGATTTTTTGTCTAGGATATTGTGAGTAAATTAGTCTAACATAACCTAACCAATAGGAAGGTTTTCTGTATAGCAGCTGCTCCTCTGCGGCTCGGTCGCTCACTTCGTTCGCTCCAGGGGGTCACTATGGAACCTAACATAACCTACTGTCAGCGATGTGGGGGTTAATAGAAGTTTTTTTTTATTGCGGGGGGCTGCGCCCCCCGAGCCCCCCTTTTCGGGGGGGCTCCGCCCCCCCGTCCCCCCTCGCGGATTGCTTTATCTAAAATTTTCTATAAATGTCATGAGAATCGAGAAGTTAAAGAAATCGATAACAGAATTGCCAGCTATGAAAGATTCACATCTCTAAGGAAAGGTCAATGACATACACGAATTACTCGCTGCACAAAACTTGCCGCGCTTTCTCGATGCGATCAGTAATTGAAGTTCCTTGAAAACACGGATTATTTGCTGCATTTTTCTTGTCGCGAAATACATTTTGCACATTTTCTGTCACCAATTACTCGAGCGCATCGAGAAAGTTCAGAAAATAACCCGCGACACAAAAAATGCAGACCGTATTTGGTGTCAAGAATGACACAAAATACGCTCTGCATTTTACGTGTTGAATTTTATTTCGCGCTCAAAGATTGACGCGTGTTGTGTCCTCCCGTATATATCGCGCAGCGCTTTTTTTTAAAGGCAAAGGTACAAAAACAGCCAGTATTACTAATAAACTAAATTAATACTTTTATGTTTTTTACAGATAAATTGTTGAAATTTATAGTCAAAATTAATTAAATTAAAGAATGAAATGTTTATTCTTTATATTTATTTCCAAAGTTAAATTTATTCATAAAACGTTTACCACTTTTCTGACGTAAAAACTCTTTGCTAAGATTTAAAAAAGTACCGTTCGATAAACCGTGCGTTTTACCTAATTAAAAAAAAAATTCGTGTGTTTTACAGCACTCGTGCATTTTAAATTACGATTACGCACAAGTACGTAATAAGATACAATACAATATTGAAATTGGTGTAATAAGAGACCCTTTACGTGCAAATGTGTTATAAAGAAAGATTACAAAGGAGTTTCACCAATTGCCAACAATAGCAAGTATTAAATATGATAGAATTACAAGTTTTAATTAAAAGAATAATTATTCTGACTATGTCTTTCACATTTTTTTTCATATCAATTATTGATAACAATACTAGAAAGCACACGAATTAAAAAAATATACCTAGTGGGTTTCATAAGCAAAGTCAATTTTTGAAGAAAAAATTTAGGTGTACAGCAATACTGCTGGTATGTATTATAGTACATGTCTATAGAAGCTCAAACCGCTTTGTAGCCCAACTGAAACCTTGTGTGGGCTATCATATGAAAGGGAGTGATTCTTAAAATTATCACACAGTTACATTACTTACAACTAGCTGTTTTGTATAAAATACCTAAAAATAACTAAAATTATTAATTTTCGAAACGCACTAAGATTGGGCTCTTTCTGACAGGAAACGGCTGCATGTTTGATAACTGTGTCACATTATAATAATTTCATAAGCATAAGTTTTGAGACGTTCGCGGTTATTCATTACAATTAGATTATATTACAATACATATAATCGCGGTAATAATCCCGTTCAAAATAATAATCTAATCCCTGTTTTCATACATATACCTATACTTATTAGATGCGTCGGTGGTATATTATCAAAACCTGGAAGGGTAAAATATTAATGGGTGTTTATTATGCATTCATTGCACTGTTAAACAATGATCGCTGAGCAAAAAAAATACTTTAAATATGAAGTTATGCAATATTGGAGTAATTCTCTGGAAGAAAGTGCATGCTAGTTTGATTTTGGGAAAAAGTTACTTACTCCTGATCGCTTTCTTTTTCTCGAGCGTTTCATAAAGTTCAGGATCTGAGGTCAGGAACTGGTAATAATTCATGTGATTTATGGTATAATAAATGGCCATTGTTCAAAATTTTTGACACTAAAGGTTAACATTATAGATTTTTGCAGTTGGATTTAATGTAATTTAACTTATTTGATTGTCACTTTATAATAGTTCAAATTAAAGTAACAAAAACAATCATCATCTTAAATGTTACTATGAATTATGATAGTTCTATTTTCTATGTTCACAACAGATTTTCGCGATGAACGATCGCAGTAAGCGACCGAACGCGACGTCCTGATGTTCAAAGAGCAAGTGCAGCAGTATCAGGGCGCGCTACAGGTAGTTACGACGACGCACAATAGCGATATTTTCACGATCTACGCGGCCAAGGTTATTTTTATATTGAATTGATATTTAAACAACGTAAATGTTTGAAAAATGCTATTTACAAGCAGTTTTTGAAGCATATCTTTGATATTTTGCAGAATCAATCTTGAACTTGATTTTGAACCCGATTGAAATTGGTTCCAATACGACTTTTTTTTATCTAAACTAGTCAAATTTTCTTTGTTCCTGCGGTCCAACAAGTATTTTTGAGTCACAATCCTTACTCTTAACACAATCCCAATCCTCTAACTAAGCCTAAGATAAATATATACGTTAAAAGGGGACTTATAAAATACTTTCAATTTTATACTAACTAATTAATTATCTTAAATCCTTCAGAACAGTTTTTGCCCGGACGAACCCGGATATGTTTTTCATAGTATTTATAAAGAAAAAGATCAAGTAATATTAGTAATAATCATAGCCCGATCTCTCCCGATACATAAACAAAAACGGTAGTATCAATAAAAATTGAAAGAAATCACAGTACAAAAATGATTTTATTGTAGAATAAAAATATATTGTTTCATAGTAAATTGTGACTTTATTTGTTATTTGTAAGTTTATAACCTTGTTGATCAGATGATATCACTTTCAATTTGTAAAAAGGACTCAATATTATAAAAACCTTCTTCGGATGTTTGATGTTTAGAAAAGCGTCGAGAACTGATACGTACGATCGATGAAACGGTCAAGTTTGGATTGATGCTATGGGTGCAAATGGAAAGTATAAATAAAAAGAACAACGGTAGCTGGTTCCCGTGTTCATACTCTGCTCAGATAATTCTTTTTTATGAATTTTACTGCTTTTTAATATTGGGACTTTTGGCCGCCTGCTGCCTGCCGCCTGCCCAGCCAACAGTGCCACCCACACAACATCCACCGCTGACCCACTCACCTCCATAAGTCTACACAATTCAGCGAAATGCAACTAACAAACCTAATAAGTATGACTTATTTATTAAGAGCCATCAAGATAGAAGCGTTCAAGGAGATTCCAAAGAGAATCTAAATCTAAAATTCTTGTAACATCTTTTTAATTAGGAGTTATAAGAAATATTAATATTTCAAAGACCTCATTTTTCATTAGGTACTGAAATAAATATACAGTTTCGAAGATTTTGTGATGCGTAATAACACGGTATATATATTTTGGATTTTTTAATACAATATTTTTTGAGTTATTTAAAAAAAAATGATTTTTCGGACAGAGTTCGGTTTTCTGTCACAATATCCTTTGCCCATATACGAAAAAAAAAACTGACAATCAATCAAGTTGTCACTTTTTTTTTGTTCTTGGCTCAGAACAATAACTGAGGTTCTTGGCACAAGGTTCATAGCAAAGAGAAAAGTTACACGCGGACGAACTTTGTGACTTACGACCTTTTTAGAATAAATCATATTTCAAAAAATTATTTCTCTGGAAAGAAAAGATAATTCGACAAAGTTACAATGAAAAGTCTCTATAAATCAATTAAAAGTTTCATGTTAGTGAGGTGTCATAGATTATATCCTTTCTCGCGGTTGCACTGAGAAGTCTAATGGCTTATTAATAAAAAACAACTTAGTTTACTAAGTAACGTTAGTTCATATCGCGGGAAAACAATTTATTCTTAGGGGAAAAATCAATGTTTTTTATTTGTTTGTGATTTGTATTAAAAAAAAACGATCCCTGAATGTCCATTTCTCCAAACGTCCCTTTACCTGAATGTCAATTTCCCTAAAGATCCCTTTCCCTAAAAGCTCTGAATCTCTGGAGTATCGATTGCCTTGAATGTCAAACTCCCTGAATTCCAATTTCCATAAATTAATTATTTCTCTGAATATCACTTTCATTCACACTGACTGGCTCGCATTGGTCCGGCTTGGAACGAAACTGTACGGACAGAGCCTGTAGTATCAGTATCAATGTCAAAACTATTGAGCTAAACTAAACTACAGCTGTCAACCGAAATAAAGATCTTGTCGAGACCTATAATTTGTCCCTGCACTCGAGTGGTTTAGGATCGATTGTTTCCAAAATATGGCCGACTTAAGTTTGACAGCTGTTACCCTAATTTGAAAGTCTCGTCAAGACCTATTAGCTCGAGGAAGGAATCTTGGAGCCCATAGAACAATTTAAGTAATACATGGGTGTTTTTATTTTTGCTAAGTTTTAGGGAAGGGTGTCCTTATTAACATACTAAAAGTACTGGTGAATACGCATCCTGCTAACGGGTGGAGGGGGGTTTACAGGTACGGTTTTTTCGTTTTCCATTTATAACTTGAAAAAGGCGGCATAAAGCAAAATGAGTTCTGAGAATGGAGTAATCTACGTGAATTTTTCTACAATATAGTAGAACAAACTTTTTTTTCTAGGATCAATACTTAAAAAGATATGGAGGAATGAAAATCTACGAGAATCAATGAAGGATGTCGGAACTGACAGACTGATTGACGGATACATCAAAGCAGGCAGAGCCTAAACTTGAAATTTGAGCAGTATGTTCCTTTTATGACGTTATCTCTAAGCAAGAAAGGATTTTTGGATTCTCAGCCCCTTGTGTGAAAAAGGTCAACATGCCTATTGTTATTGTTTTGTCTCAAATGCGGTGGTCGAATCAAATAATGACGCGTTCACATCACACGCGCCCGCTACGCACACGCGGACACCCCTTGCACACATATAGAATAAGTGTGACGCTAAACAACAATACCCAGTACTAGGAATTAGTGTTATTAGATAACTTTAAAGTGACGGTTGCTGAAATATTACATTTTGTGGTTATATTATTTCAGTTCCATCTAACGAGTTGCCTGTTAGCCGGATATCAAAGGCCAGGAATTTGTTTAGCGGTAGGTATCCTGTTTCTATTTCATATGCAAGTGATCAACTTGCTTTACACTGTTATTTAATATTATAAATTCCATATTTATATCTTGCTAAATTTCAATTCTTGCCAAGAAGTAGACATTACAGTTTCGATATCATAACATTTGTATTTTTGCACACGTCGCAGTCAGTAGTTTTGCTTCCTTATTTCCGTAGTTCAAACGAAACTTTTACATGAGTATATTTTGTAATCCTTTGCATATGATAACTTTTAACAAGATAAAATTTGATATAGGTAAATCATGATGTTATATTATTAATTATGGTTTTTCGTAAAGCGTGGACAAACCTCAAAGAGCAAACACGCATACAGGGAAAATTCTTATCATTTTGCTGAATATAAGAGTAAATGACTTAACTTTTCTAAATACATACATACATACATAAAATCACGCCTTTATCCCTAATGAGGTAGGCAGAGTGAGAACGACCGAAGGGTCATCCAGCCACGTCTGACAAGTTTTGAGGGTTATTTAAGATGGTCATGTGTATTGCTATAGTGACAGGTTGTCAGCCCATCGCTTAAAGTGCAGTTTTTACAGCATGCCCAGGAGGAGATGAAACTGGCACATTCTATGTTTTTCTATCACTCCCAGTCCAGTTCTTAATTCAAGTAAAAAATAGGAATTTCTGTGACCAAAACTAAAAAGTTGGGGGGGGGGTGCATTGGGTCTGGGTCTTGAGACGAGAAAGTTGTTAATTTTTGACATTGTAACTAGGTATTACTTAATTAATATTTTGAAACAAAAAAGGTACCTAGAGGTAACTTTATTTTCATTTAATTTCGAAAGTAGATCTCGCTTTTATGCTGACATTGATTGTTATAGTTCGCGGAAAAAGGTAGTTAGTAAGTAAAATCTACAACTAAGAAGCTCATTAAAGCTGTAATTCCTTTATCTTGATTTCCAGCTACTTAGCTGTTAAACTGTAGGTATATGGTACAAAGAGCTTTTTGCACTTATATTTTTTACAACATCCAAGTCACATAATAATCATACCAGGTATAGGTAGGTTCCCATATTCAGTAAAAAGTGATAGTATCATATTCAGTAGGTATTTAGTTATAATACTTATCTCGTTTTTAGATCTCACAACTTTGGACCTCTTATACAGAATGTTATTGTTGGGATCTCTTCAAAGTTCGAGTGAATAGTTAAGGTCGCTCGATTTTTAACTCTGTACCCTTCGAGCAATATGCCAGCGCCATCTAGGTTTGCTCGCATTTTAACCTTTTTATCGAGTATCGAGGTATGCTTTCTAGTATGGCGGTTAGCAGTCTTCTAGAGTAGTTAGTCTATGGTACTAAGATTCTTCCTAGTCGGTCCAGTAGTTGACGTAATCATGTAATCATGGAACACTCAATATAGCTAAGCTATCAATAGATGGCTCTAGTGGTACCTTGTGCGCAACCAAAAACCGAAAAACTATTTTACTTACGTTTAGTATTATTGTAATATTTACATGTACTTTATTTTTGAACCTCTTTCATATGGTATCCCATTGGGTGCAGTAGCAACAAAAATATTATTTTATGACCAGTACATTGTTTTTTATATCTCGACTTCCAGGTGGAATTTTGAAAAAAACTAAACATGACAATCTAAGTTAGACCTTCAGTAATACAACAAAAACGCATTCAGTTTGGTGCAGTAGTTTTTACGTGGCACGCGAACAAACATACAGACAGACAGACAGAAAGACAGACAAAAAACCTAAAAACTATATTTTTGGCTTCTATAGCATTAATAGAGGCCCCCAATTTTTTTTTTCTTATTTATCTCTCATGTACAGACATCGACCTGTTACAATTTTATTAAATTAAAAGCTTTTATTTAACTTGCATTGTAACTAGCTAACTAACTAACTATGTGTGTTCGGGTGGAATCTTGCAACTCAATTTTGAAGCAGTTATTTTCAACCGATTGAGCTGAAATTTTGCACACTTATGTTAATCCGGTGACAATGCAATATTATGATATCATCGAGCTGATCTTGTGATGGAGTTGACAGATATCCACTGGATCTCCCTCATGGAAAGTGATAAGATATCTAAATTTAGGCTCATTATACCGGGTGTAAGGGACAGCGTCCCGCAAACTGATAGGGGTTGCTCAGTCAACGATACTGAACACATATCACCAGGATTTTTTTTCAGGAAATTTAAAAAAAAATTTGCTTTTCCATACAAATTGTCTGATCAATGTGGTCATTTAGTATGAAAAAGCAAATTTTTATTTTCATTTCCTGAAAAAAAATCCTGGTGGTAGTTGTTCAGTATCGTTGACTGAGCAACCCCTATAAGTTTGCGGGAAGCTGTCCCTTACACCCCGTATTTGTTGTCTTGAGCAGTTTCCATTACAATTGATGACCAGGGTCAAATGATGAAGCCGACAGGTAGCCGTCGGAACTACCTCATCCGAAGTGCTAAGATAGCCGATTTCGGGCTCATTATATTTGTTTTCTTGAGCAAATTCTATAACACATAATGACGAGGGTCTAATGATGAAGCCGAAAGATAGCCTTCGGAACCGCTTCGTCGAAAGTACTACGATAGCCGAGTGTGGGCTCATTATATTTGTTGTCTTGAGCAGTTTCTATTATACATTATGACGAGCTTGCCCCTCACAGAAAAACAATATTTAAAACAGTTCGCCTAACGACTTCAAAGTCATTGCCACTATGGTGCATCTCGTTTGGGGTGGCGAGAGAGGTTTACCACCCCACAGAAGGAGAAAAGTTAAAACGTGTTTCGAAAGTACTCAACGTAGTGAGACTGGGGGGTTGAGGGGGGCTTGCCCCCCTCACAGGAAAATAAATATTTAGAACAGTTTTTGAAGTCGTTACCGCTATGGCGCATCTCGAATCAACTACCCCAGTCCCCTGTCGGCTTGCCTCTACACAGAAAGAGAAAAGTTTAAATGTGTTTTTAAATTAGTCAACGTAGCAAGGCGCCGGTTGAGACAGAAAAAGAAAAAATCAAAATAGTTTTTAAAGTCGTTGCCGCTATGCTGCATCTTGATTGAAGAGGGCTTGCCCCCTCAGAAAATAAAAAATATTTAAAACAGTTTTTGAAGTTGTTACCGCTTCGATGCATCTCGACTTGCCCCTGACAGAAAAAGAAAAGTTGAAATGTTTTTGATATTTTACCGCTACAATGCATCTCGACTGGGGAGATGAAAGAGGTCGCATCCGCCCCCCTCACAGAAAAAGAAAAGTTTTAATCTGTTTTAAACAATCAATTCATATGTGTTTTTGAAGTAGGTAGTTGTTGTGTGACTAAAATGTAAAAAATAAATTATAAGTAAAACACCTTTTTAAAACAAGCTTTTATCTTTAATGCGCTAAAAAGAATAAAATAAAAATATTCCTTTAAAACTTTTACTATCACTTTACAACGTCATTACATAATTTTTATAATATAAAAGCTTGTCGCGAGATTGCTTAAAACTTGTGTAGATAAACAAACAAATCACATACTTAACCTCATAACCTGTGTTAAATCTCGCGGCAAGCTTTTATATTTTAAAAATATGTAATGACGTTGTAAAGTGATGGTAAAAGTTTTAAAGGAAAATTTTATTTTATTCTTTTTACAGCATTAAAGATAAAAGCTTGTTTTAAAAAGGTTTTTTACTTATAATTATTTTATTTGTATAGATTAAATAATATGTATAGATTTGTTCTTCAAAATCATTCTTTTAATCAACTGTTTTCTATTTTTAGTTTCTTTTTAAAACTGACGGATATATTGTGCTCTGTATAATTTCTATTTACCTCAAAATTCAAATAACGTGTCATATCGTATTCCATCAAAGTTGTTGTATGTTATTTATTAGGTTTCATATTTTCACAGGAACTTTTGTTGTATTGTAATGTAATCAAACAAACTACAACTGCGTAGCCGGGCAGATATTGCGAAAACATTAAAATAAAAATCAGGTGGCACATTTCCAGAGTCCTTTGTGAATTGATCCATGGAACTGGATCATAACAGAGACTCATATCATGTAACTTTTCTGCCTTGACGAGTCCTCTAAAGTTATTAATCGGCTCTTCAATCAACCTATCAAGTTCTTGGTATTAGACACAGAAGAGTAAAAGGCTAAGCGAGTTCTCAAATCAGTGGAGTCGACGATGCATCGAGCTCACCCAGAAGATGCCAACTTTTAGCAAGATCGACATTAAAAGCTTCTTCCATTCTTTATTCTTCCATGCTGGACTGGGAGTGATAGAAAAACATAGAATGTGCCAGCTGCATCTCCTCCCGGGCATGCTGTAATAATCAGCTAAGGGATATGAGGGTTTTAGTATTGTAATTTAGGCGATGGGCTGACAACCTGTCACTATAGCAATATACAGATCCATCTGGAATAACCCTCAAATTTGGCAGACGTGGCGGAACGACCTTTGTGTGGGTTGTTTACGCTCTGCCTACCCCATTAGGGATAAAGGCGTGATTATATGTATGTATGTATGATTTGATCATGTTATATATGATAAAAATTAATAAGGATTTTAATTAACTGTACCTATTCATTAGCTAATGTGGTTGTTTACGCTCTGCCTACCCCATTAGGGATAAAGGCGTGATTATATGTATGTATGTATGATTTGATCATGTTATATATGATAAAAATTAATAAGGATTTTAATTAACTGTACCTATTCATTAGCTAATGTCTTTCTTCGAATACATTTAGGAGAGATAATAATAACTCATTATAATTGCGATAAAAGCGTGATAAAAAATATTAGCGCAAAGTGCCCGTATTTATAATTAGATCTCAAGAGTGGCAGCGAGTTTTAGTTTGTATCAGAAATGTCATTCCAGTACAAAATTACCTGTCAAATTCGCACTCAATATGGCTCTCAATCTTGAGATCGCTTTATAAATACGAGCCTAAGACAACTTGACCGCAAAGACGTCTAGCACTTAATTGTCATAGGGGATTGCATACGGCAAATGGTTGTTTTTAAGACCTTAAGTCTGCTACACACACGAATCTCAACCTTAACTCCAAGCGCTAATTAACCTTGAACCGGCTCGCCCGGCGGCAAGGGCGGCGGCCATGCCGGCGGCCCGGTGTGTAGCAGGCTTTATACAATGTTTCAGTTTCTAGGGCAGCAGCATTACAGGTGATGGTTGCATATCTTGATTGAATTTCTAGTTGCTTATTTGCCGGCTCTATACGCCATTAAATAAAAAATTTCATCAGAGTGTGATACCGCTCGGAAACATCGAAAATAATAAACTGTTTCGTGAAAAACCCGCCAATCAAAATAACAATTGATTGCAGTGAACAATCAAGAATATCTCAATTTGACCGCAATGCACAAAGGAAAGGCTTAAATTAATATTTTGTTCAATTTGTCACTCACGACTGTCAAATCACGACTTTAGAGTCGACCGATTTTTAATCAGTCTATACTGGTCATTTTCAATCATTTGAAAACAGAAGGTAACGACAATATTTTTTATCTACCTTATATACCTACATAACCTCGACTTCATAATAATAAGTAAAATATACCTATAAACTTGCGCGATCTCAAAAGCCTTCTCCTTTTCTGCTTGTGAACGGCATGGAATGTAATGTAATGGATGGTCACTGGGTGATTTTAGACTAATTACACCTTGTTGAATACGATTATGTCCGGTGACATACCAATTCCCCCCAACCATTTAAGTCGTCAAATCAAAAATTTCTTTCAGGCTATCGTGGTGAGGTGATATTGATAAGTCAAAATTAATAAGACGTTAGTTAGTATGTAGTTATTGCCAAATTCTATATTTTGACCAATCAACTGAAAGTGCGTTCTAATTATTGTACCTTCTACCTACTTAAGGCGAGAGGTAGGTATAGAGATTAGAGATATTACAGTCCTCTTCACCAAAACTATTTTTAACATTGATTTAAGTTGAATATTTTACTTTTATTTTTTACCTATTCGCCCTTGACCGTAGAATTTTTAATAAATAAGTATTTTATTAGAAAATAAGAACATAAAGTGAAGCTGTCATGTAATTTTTTCGTCCATTACTACGTAAATATTATGGCTAAAATATCAAGATTATCAATGCAAACATATCTAAATGGACATAAATTAAGTATTTTGTAGTTGTTTTTTCAAAGTTTACGCGTAATATTATTTATTTACAAATTTTAACAAAGTGGAGATGCAAGAAAAGGACAGAGTGCGCATTCTGACATTGGTTGGAAAGGGACAACTGTGCTGTCAGCCCGTCGGCTTCAAAAGTCATCAAATACATACTCCAGCCTCCAGCTAACCAAAGTATTCTGCGTTTATTGAACTGATTAAAAAACAAAATCCGTAGATAGATCCTTGTGATTCGAAAGTGTGCGAAACCAACACGTAAGTATTGAAGATGTGCTCTGCAAGCTTCTGCTGTAACTGAATACCTATGTGTTTACTTTACACGCTTTAAATTAGCTTCACATGTTTGTAAATAAACAGATCTTGTGACTTGAATTACATTTGCTTCTTCTTATTTGCGACGGACGGGACGACTGACTTAAGGATTAACTTATTACAAATACAAGCCCTTACTGTTGGCGTATTGATTTTAGACTTTGTAAATGTAGGTACCTAATATTTTGATGAATAATTACAGTATTTTTCAGTAATTTTAAATTATAAAAATAACATTTTATGTAAGTATATAAAAAATTCACCGATTTCGTTCTTCACACGACTATCGAGCGCATTGGAAATGAATTTACGGAATTCGAGAAAATGTTGTTCTCGAGATTTTGCCATTTTAATTTTGACAACTGTCACCCGAAAAAGATCTCGTCAACCAAAAATAATGATCTCGTCAAGACTTACAATTTCTCCATACATACAAGTAGTCTAGGATCGATAGTTTCAGTAGTCGTTTTTTTCTCTCACGCAGGTTAATAAAGCTAACCTAACCCGATCGTCTTTGTTATAAGCTCAAATTGTAGCTGACTTAACTGTCCCCTTTTTTTTATTTTTTTGATATTATACTTCTTCGTTTCCAAAATATCGAGCGCCAAACGAAAAATTTCGGAAATAATTGTTTTTTTTTTTCCACTAATTCGGCCATAACTATTTTCGTTTTTGATTTTCTCGAATAATACAGCTCTTTATCTTAACAACTTGCCAAGATATAAAGGGACCGCACTATTTCTTGAAATGGGGCTCTATACTGAAGTGATCGAAAAGACATTTCCAATTAGACTATCTAAACAATGTCAAACAACGCCTGTCATATATTTTTCCTGAAGTATAAGTAATTTTTAAATCATCTTTCTCTTCTTAAAACCGTAAAAGGAATTGAAATTCCCTAGAATTGCCGTTTACGTCAAGCAAATACCTATACAATTATCTCGTTTCCACGTTAAAGCTAATTCTTGCTAAAAGCTAGTCAACATTGGATAAACTGAAACACGCTTTTACAAGTAACTCTATTGAAATTAAAACCTAAAAGGTGAGGTTAGGCTAAAGGTTGTTCCAGTGTTTGTGTGTACCTGTGACACCTGTGTGTACTTCTGTACTGTGTGTTTTTGCAAAATATTATAATAAACATGCCCTTAAAGAGGTACCATTTCAGTGACCGCAAAGGTTTGTAACAAATTCAAATACTTCTAGTCTAGATCAATAGAACTAATTCAACACTAACCGAATAGTGCGTAAAAAATTACATAAACCTGGGGATCCCGCTGAGTATAGACATAGTTTTGTGAATGTGTTCAGTTGTGTTCATATATCTTGTCTTGGTCGAAAATTGATAAGCGTGTAAAGTGATGGCACGTAATACTGGAATGAATGACGGGAGTCTACAGATCGGCCCATTATAGTGAGAGTGACAAAAAAGGAACTTCCACCACCCATAGATCGACCGTGATTTTTGTACAGGCGGCGATATTAAGGAACTAAAATTTGGCTATGGTTACGTTACACTGACAGCGATTGAAGCAATACTTATGGCAGTTATATTTTATAGTGGCGACGTGAACGTGACAGCTGTAGGTACTAAAATCGCGGTCACGTTTGACACGTTGCGACTAACCCCCTGTCTCGTATGCGGTTGTACTTATGTACCCGAAGTTTCATTGCGGGGCTTTGTAAAACACATACCTAGTATTTAAAAACGGTCGTTGAAGAAAATAAAAAAATCTTCAGTGATCTATCGAGTGACATATCAATTGTAAAGGATCATTAAGCTGATTTTTAAAATATACCACACTATTATATTACAGCTAAATTGTTTCGTATAAAATAAAAAAGAACTTTTTAACATACGACTTCAAAATGCCTCTGACTCGTGTGCCGTTGTATGTACCCAAAGATTTAAACACCTATATAGTATTTAAAAAAACTAGTCACTTGGTCCAAATCATGGTTGTTTGGTCGCCATGACGTAATGACGTATTGACGTATTACCTACATTCCTGTTACGGAGAAAGACGAATTAAGAAACCAAAAGCCCACCAAAAACATAAATGTAAAAATAGAAGCCAAGTTCATGGTTGTTTGGTACATGGTTTGCACAAAAAAGTTGTGATATCAAAAAAGCGGGCCAAGTCAAGGGTTTATTAAAGTAATTCTAAGCTCTTCAATAAGGTATCATTTCAAATGACTTGGCCGTTGTAGAGAATAATACAAACTGTCACCTACAACACTACTCTACAACGGCCAAGTTGCATGAAATGATACCTTATTGAAGATCTTAGAATTACTTTAATAAACCCTTGACTTGGCCCACTTTTTTGATTTCACAACTTTTTTGTGCAAACCATGCACCAAACTAACATGAACTTGGCTTCTATTTTTACATTTATGTTTTTGGTGGGATATCATTATTTTTTGTAGGTAATAAAAATTGATCTAAATAATATATTTACTATTATTCAATATTCATATAATTATGGGAGTGGGTAACATAATGAATATAAGGTAATATTTGATCAATTACTTTTTCAAGTACGACGGCTTTAATTGAAAATATCTCGAGACATACATTATTTAGGAAACTTAGTTTTAAAGAAACCTTAACTTTATTTTACAGGACCTATCTAATGACACCCCACTCGGTATAATAGGTAAAAAAAATAAAATTGCCCCCTTTTTTTCCCCCCTATATCTATCATCTATCATCAAACCAAATTTGAACTTTGTAGGTCATCTGAAAGTAGGTTAGGTTTTTGATCTATATGTCAGTCAGTCAATCATAAAAATGACGATATTCAGAGGTTAATGTACACTTGTTTATCTAGGGAGTCCTGATATGTAAACCAAATTTGGTGTGTTAACGTTGAATAGTTTTTGAGTTATGGAGTGACTCCAAATGGTTCCTGTAAAATACACACGGTGCTGCCCGCCAGTTCTCTTCGTTTGGCTTGAACTTGACTGGACACGCATCGACCAGTGATAGCGACTCGCGCGGGCTCGGTTATAGCGCGAGAGCCAGACGCAGCTCTTGGAATCATAATAAATAATGACTTTTGGTTTTTTGAGTTGGATTTATTTCTTTATTTTTTATGGGCTCCTTTCCCTGAAACACCCCCTAAGCTATGGCACGCAATTAAAATAACACCCTGTATGTACCTCAAATGATAAGCTTGGGCTTGGTTTGCATACTTTTTTAAATAAAAGCTTTTAAAGAGCATTTTGTGTCATTTTCGCATATTTTTGGCGTGACGAGGAAGGACGTGACCACTACGCTGTGGCGCGCGCTAATTTAGACGATATTTCAATGGCGTTACGTTCGATTTTTGAATAGGTATCTCGAAATCTAGGTGCCAATTTTACATTTACCATCGCCTTCAAGGAAGCTTAACAACAGATCTAGAGCTGCAGGTTCATTAAAGTAGTTTTAATTATAAAATAGGTACGAGACTCTCGTACCTCTCGTAACGAGAGCTCGCTATACAACTTGGAATGTAGGTAATGATTGTCGTAGACGAACGGTCTTTCGAGGAAATGTTCATTTTCAGAAAGCAGAAAATGAAAGTTCGATGTAAAATTATTACTCTTATACAGTGCAGGTGGGCGCA
Organism: Scrobipalpa atriplicella; assembly: GCA_029255725.1. Taxonomy (NCBI): domain Eukaryota; kingdom Metazoa; phylum Arthropoda; class Insecta; order Lepidoptera; family Gelechiidae; genus Scrobipalpa; species Scrobipalpa atriplicella. The sequence goes on from JARACY010000007.1 coordinate 123,198, forward strand.
TTCTCTAGGGTGGGAGGTGGGACTTTGAGTGACTTTAAATAACCGTTAGCGAAATAAATACTTTTCGTCTGCAACACAAAGCTTTTCACATCAAGCGCTCTGGATGGGAGCAGAGTTTGGCAAAAAGTAATTAAATAATTAATTACCAATTATTTATTACAATTATTAATGCAATTACTAAATAATGTACATAGTTGTAAAGTAATTATTACTTTTTTGAACTACATTAGGTAGGGTCAACCCACCAGTGAATTAACATTTAAGGGTCTGCCGGAGCGGCGAAATCCCATACAAACGTAGTCACGTTTTAATATGTAAACGGTAAAATAACCAAAATTTGTACCTACACATCATCAAGGCTCGTATTTATAATCAGCTCTCAAGAGTGACAGCGAGTTTGAGTCCGTATCAGAAATGTCATTACAGTACAAAATGATCTGTCAAATCCATACTTAATATTGCTCTCAATCTAGAGATCGCTTTATAAATACGAGCCCAAATGCAACATATATTATGTATTTAATTAGTTTTGGTTTGAAAATGTTAAACATGAACAAAATGAGACTAAATAAACGTTTTTGCGTGAAAATCTTCTAAAATTAAATTTGCTCTCTAATTTTGTACTTCATTCTTTTCAATTCAAAACCAATTAGAAACATAGATTATGTTGCATTTAATTATGTGGACAAAGTTTGGTTAAGATTATAGTTTTACAGTTTGAAAATGGGAGCAAAACTTCGTTTTGTATGGAAATTCGTCACTCCGGGTAAGCCTTAAGAAAATTTTCAACTTTAAGGCGACAAAATGCGCACTCTGTTCTTTTCTTTCATCTCAAGAATTGTAGACGTTAAGCTAAAATTTGTAAATAAATCATGTTATATTATAAGTAAACTTTCAAAAAACTACTCGAAGGGTCCCTTAATTATGTCCATTTAGATATAATATTTGTGCAGCTAACTTGACCCACCCGTGACGGTAGGTCAATTTTTCGTTCGCTAAAAGAAGCTCGCGAAAGGGACACAAAGGAACGCGAAAAACACATTGGGCAAGAGGAAAGAAAGAAAAGCGACGTGTAGATCCTTAAGAAACGCAAGGGCCTCTGTAGATAATTAAGTGAAACTGGGATTTCCAATGTAGAACCTAAACTAGGCGCGAATGAAGTCGCGTGCAAAAGCTAGTTTCTAATAAAATACTTATTTATTAAAAAAAACTCTACGCCCAAGGGCCATTAGGTAAAGAATTTTAGTTAAGATTTAGTTGTGTCTTCAAGGAATCGGTACCATTCATGTAAATACTGGGTGGGCCAAAAGTAATCACCCGATGTTCTTTTGCTGTAATTATTCTATTTAATAAAAAACTTTGATTATGCTTGTGAAATATGTTTATTGAATCCATAAGAATTTATTCCATCAAATCCAGAAAATTATATCGGCCAAGAGGCCGCCGTCAGAGTTGATTATTCCATTTTAGGGTCGCTTTTACACCCATTTTGGTGATTTGCATAAGTGGCCAGATCACCCGATTTATAGAAATAGAAATAAATTTATTTGGTATTATGTAGGTATTACAATGTTGTACTTATAACCAATATGAATAAATACAAAATACCAAAATGGTTGCCACTCAGCATTTTGTCTCAGGTTTTTAAGCCCAGGACGCTGATCTTCCATGGCCACCATTTCAGGTCGCTGAAATACGTATGCATCTGGATAAGACTTGCTAATACTAACAAATTAGACTGTTTAAAATTATAACAAGATAACAAAATTAGAATGGGGAGCAACTCACAGAAATACAGACAAAGTGGAATCAATGTACCTTATTCAGGTGTTTCTTATTTATTCCGCTATTATTTATTAGTAAATTTTTAATAAATTAACAGATAATAAAAGATTTAACCGTTCCAAACTTCTTTTTATGGGCTTCTTTGAAGTTTTGGGGTAATTTCAACAAACCCCAGTCCACTAGGTATTGTATATATGATAACTGGTAACACCATCTGTTTAACGTAGTTGTAACTATGCAATAACATGTTCATGTTTACACCCCGGTTTGCGTCTTGGTGCATCCCGGTTCTAGTTTACGGAATTAATTCTGTACTATTTGCGTAGATGGCAGCGTAAGTAAGTACTGAAGGTGGGTAAATGACTCTTGATTTCGTAGCAGGATGCCTACTATTTCATGCAAATTGTAGCACTATGACTTCACAAAATCTCCATAATAGAAGATCGTAGAATTTCGAAGTAAGCGAAACTGTGATTCAAATATCTTTGATCCAAATATTTTTACTTTAAATATAATATCATCAAATATTTTTAATTCAAACATCTTGGATCCAAATTCTTTCGTCCGCCGCCCGTCAGTATGCGCTTGGTATAACCTGTGCACATAAAGAAACGATCTATAAATGGCCGACGCTCGCATGCGTTCTCGCTCACTCTCTATTAGGTAGAGCGAGAACGCATGCGAGGCGGACCAATCACGAAGCGAGCCGACGCCATTTTCAAATCGTTTCTTTAAACGCACGGCTTATATGCGCCAACTTTTTCTTCTTAGCGAGTGGATTTTCGAGTCGACAACTTATGCACAACCTTTTGTTAAAATGAGAAACTAAAAAAATACTGATGACAGTATTTTTTTTTCCTAAGCAACAAAATCTTTTATAGGAAATGAGGAAAAAAATGTTAGCAGGAACTTCTCCAAAAAACCGAAATGGTATAAATAAATATTTACCCAACGTACTTCCCCCACCCTTTTATAAGAAGTTTTTATTAAATTGAGTTTACGCTGTGCAATGTGCAATGCACGTGCAATGCAACTATAAATAAAAACTCGTTCTAGAATAGACACTCGGAATTAAAACTCCTTGTACCGGACACTTCGCGTTGACCATGGTCTTGCTTGACTTTGTCACTTTGTCAATTTCAACCACTTCGACTGTTTTATTGAATGTTTTTTTGAATAAGTTTGTAACTAAAGGGCAATTTTAAAGTGAAGAAATGTTTTCGAGAACATTGTTTGTCTCTGACAGGCACTTTTCGCCCGTACTAAAATCTATGATAAAAAGGTGGTACAATCTAACATCTCCATAGTATTTTATTCGAATTACTTAGCTTATCTCTACGCTGCTTCACGGCTTCACCTGCGTTAAATTAGTTTTCCCGTGTGAATGAGGTGTTTTACATACATACATATAATCACGCCTTTTTTCCTAATGGGGTAGGCAGAGCAAAAACGACCTAAACAAAGTTCGTTTCGCCACGTTTGACAAGTTTTGAGGGCTATTACAGATGATTGCGTATATTGCTATAGTGACGGGTTGTCAGCCCATCGCCTAAATTGAAACCCTCGAATCCCTTAGCTGGTTTTTACAGCATGCCCGGGAAGAGATGCAGCTGGCACATTCTATGTTTTTCTACCACTCCCAGTCCAGCATGGAAGAATGAGGTGTTTTACCGCGGTATAAACCATCTTATGGCATCAGGAAAGCATCTATTGGAATCCGTTGTTTCGGGAATTACTTTCGCTTAACAAGTGTCTATAGGTAGATAGTTTTGATTTATATTCCAAAATAGGTATAATTTAGTATTAGTAGCCATATCTATCCGTACCTAACGTAGCCAGATTTCGTAGCTCGCTTCGATCTGATAAATAAAAATCCCGTGTTGTAGCTGGCTACGAAATTGGAATAGGAGTGTCCTGTTTTGAAACTAGCTTCTAACTGAGACTTAAGCGATTTCATTTCGTAGCCAGATTTCGTAGCTAGCTTCGATATGGGATTCTCTTACGGGGTAGGCAGATCATCAACGACCTATTAAAGGGCATTTTCGCCTCGTCAGAGGGTGGGTCATTTTAGAAAGATTTAACTGAGTATTGCTGTAGTGATAACCGTGATAAGTTGTCAGCCCATCGCTTCTACTGACACTAAAATATGGCCGGGAAGTGAAGCAGCTGAAACATTCTATGAATAAATAATTTAACACATCCTTCCATGATTGACTGGAAGTTTCAGGTGCCCTTCCCGGGTATATTAAGTATAGAGTCAGTAGAAGCGATGGGCTTAATTCTGACAACTTATCACTATTATATAGCAATACTCAGTTAAATCTTTCTGATACGATCCTCAAAACTAGTTAGGCGAGGCGAGAAGTTGTAGCGTTGTTCTACCTACCCCGTAAGGATACAAGCGTGACAAATAAGAACTGTATAATATAAAATGACTGCTTGTTTCCACAGACCACGTATTTTCAGTGCGAAGTTGAAGCAGATTCCGGTGATATTAAGCACAGCTTCTTATCGGTCGTGTGATACACCACCAAAAACAGACGCAAAATTTACTGTAAAATATGTGTCTTGCGTAAAGAAGGTGTACGAAGACCATGATCACAAAAACATGTCACTGGGGAGACCCATGGCTCCGCATTTATTTATATACGCACCGACTTTACCAGCTATGACTTCTATCTTGCAAAGAATCACAGGTGAGCATTTAATGTAAAAAAACGTACCTGTAGACAATTTTAAGAATTTATTCTAAAATGAACGTCAAGGTAGTTTCATTGAATCAAATAATGAGTGTGTTACAAAGCCAAAATTGCTAGGCGTTCAGTCATGACGTCACGAGGCAATAAGAACAAGAATAGTTTTACTAGGTAGGTCAAAATACTAATAGTATATTGCTAACCAAAGGATGTAAGTCATCAAATGCATACGAGGTTTTTGGCGCCCGAGCGCAGCGAGGGCGCTAATGGTACGAGTATGCATTTGATGACTTACACCATGAGGTAAGCACTATGCTTTACATATCGAATGAAAGATAAGTTAAAATTATGGGAAAATATAAGAAAATTAAAACATGAAATTACGACGAAACAGTAGGCAATACCAACTCACTATGAGCGAATTTAACCATCACAAATATATGCATTCGCGTAAGAAAAATTATCTAATTTGCAAGTAGACATTTTGTTAAGTATACTGACTGTTTAATTTGTTAATGTTTTATAATAAAATGCTAAGTAATAAATCGACAAACTCAAGTTTTGAGGTTATAAATATGTTATAAAAACCACAGAGTAAAAATTTCATAATTTTCATAATCCTATGTTTACATTTTTATGGCCTTATTCCGTGACTCTATGCGTCATATTTAGTACTGGCCAGTTCGATATTTAAATAAATTCGAATAGAATTTGTTTTAAAATCGATTCCGATTCGATTAATCATCCGATTCCGTGTGTTTGAAATAAGGCTATCAACTTTTTTTTTCTTGCAATTTGACAGTTCCTTATTCAAATTACTTTGCAGCATAGGTTTCAAAACCTATGATGCAAAGTACCACTTACATCCCGGGTTTTAGGGTTGTATGAACCACTTACTGAGCATGAGATATGTAAAATAGCTTTAACACTTTTATACGAAATAGGCCATCAGCCATCAGCTGATTGGCTGAAACTATTGACCTAGTTTAATATTACAGAGGTCGCTATTTATACCTACTACTGGTGTTTCGTGATGTTGATCAAGAACAAAATGTTTATTTAAGAACTAATTTTTTAAGCACTCGCGATGTAAGATCTCAAGTATAGAACTGACGTCAGCGCAGGAGAAAAATGAATATTTTTTTATAAATTTGTTCTTTAGGACTATACATACATACAAGCGTTTTCATCCTGAATCCTGATTCACGCAATAATACGAATTGGGAATCAATATTTCCAGAACAGTTCCATGTATAGTAGGTATAAGAGGTGAACACGGGTCGACTAAATCATCGCTAAAATGACTGAGTCCGAAAAGACGTACTTATTAAAATGTTCTGCGGAAAATTTGAGACTTTCGTTTCCTTTTTTGTCCTACTGACGTCAGTTCTATTATGGTTCTATAGAACAAATGAGATATAGGACAGTCTTTCAAAGGAGTCTCATTCGAAAATGTTTATTTATTTTTATAAGAAACAAATGGATGAAATATTAGATGTGGTATATTTTTAGAATCAGCTCAAGGAGCCTTTTCATCAGATACCCCATATGATTGGTTTTAAAATATATGTACAAGTTTTTCAATACAATGACATCATAGCTGAAAAGGCCCCATAGTATTTTGTGGCAGCTTCAACATATTATACGTACTTTGGGACCTCCTTAACAAGGATCACAAGTCTAAATGAGGGGCACAAATTGTTCGAACTAGACGTCCCTCAGATCCCGTAATACCATCACTTATCAGTAGGTAATATAAAATCTAACGTTTGATTCTGTTATAAAACTAATATTCTAGTTTCAAGAATTTGATAAGTACCTACTTATTGTTTCCATATGTATTTATCCTACAGTTTCTATTTATTCAAAGTGATCATTTTTGCTTCAGGTATAGAGTTGTCTGCTATGGCTTTAATTTTTGCGATCTCGGCATTAGTGACAGATAAAGGAGTACAACCACTTATCAGTTTGGTCAATAGTTACTACTTCCCGGAGTGGTTTATAATATTGTGGAAGACGAGCATTGCTTTCGCGTTCACGTTTCACTTCTTCATGGGGCTACGTTTCGTCGGGTTCAACCTGGGCATGGGGCTGGACGTCAAGCAGGCCTACCTGACCGCTTACATATCAATAGTACTATCACTTGTGACTGCGGTTGGATGTGGATTTATAGGGCATGCATATTAATTCAAGTAAAATTTCTAAACGTACTTTTTATTTTTCAAAATTTAGTTTATTCTATTTATCATTTTTGTTATTGTACTGGTTTCTTGTGGGTAGATTGGTACATAGATTGAAAAAAAATCATTGTCAATCGTCAATCAATCGTCTAGTCTAGTAAAATAAAACCCAAGAATATGCATAAGTACTACTTAATGCAAATACGTATTTGAAAATGTTATCGTTTATTTGTTTTTGTTTAAATATAAATCTTAGCGTATTGGGAAACTGTTATTTTCTTGCTTTTTTATTACTCATTGCTTATTACCATAGTATAATTTAAATTAACACGTTGCCAATAATCTATACTTATAAAATCGTTTGTCCTTACTGACTGATTCATCAACGCAGAGCCTAAACTACTAAAGCTAGAATCGTGAAATATGGAGAGCAGGTTCCTTTAATAACGAAACCTACCACTAAGAAAGGATTTTTGGATTTTCCCCCCTTAAAGGGGTAAAAAGGGGGTGTGAAGTTTGTATGAAAGTCCGTCAATTTTGAAGGTAGGATCTTCAAATTTTGTATTTAGGCTAATAATAAAAAAATAATTAATACGTGTTTCAGCGTTTTTTTATTTTTCACCCCTAAGAGGGTTAAATAGGGGATAGAAGTTTGTATGGAAATTCCGTCAATTTTGATGGCAGGATCTTCCAATTTTGTTTTTGGGCTTAAGATTAAAAAATAATGAATACGTGTTTCAGCGTTTTTGTATTTTCCACCCCTAAGGGGGTTAAATAGAGGATGAAAGTTTGTATGGAAATTCCGTCAATTTTAAAGATAGAACCAGCGCGAGAACTCAATCCCACGGGAAAGCTCTTAGCTGCGGGTGAAACCGCGGGGCGGAAAGCTAGTTATACCATAAAGATAAAAATTCAGCTCATCGAAATGAATAATATCGCTCAAAAAGAGGTGAGTAGGAGGTATAGTAGGAGGCTTTTAGGTGGCGAATAAGTACCGAAACAAACGATAATGCAAACTATGTATATCGAATTGATGTATTATATATAGCAGACGTATTCAAATAAATAACATAATAACATTTAAAAAGTCTTGCATCTAAATGCTTATCGTAAACAACATCGATAAAAGTAAACGTTTTACACTAATTTGAAAGTGGACTCATGGTACCTTTCGAGCCTGTTACAAGAAGCCAAAAGCTAAGATGTATTCGGCGAGTGCTACACTTCTAAACCCCCTAGTAACGATCGATGTTTACGGCCAATTCTAAGACTTCTCAGCCTTTACTCTGCTACAATTCAGATATCGATTTAGGTTTCATATAATAAATATCAAGAAGTTGTAACTTACCAGTCTGTAGCGAACTTGTTCAATTAAATTCCCATAACACTATGTTATATTGTTATCACCGGTTTAAGGCACTGTCTTGATTTAGTTCTACGGTCACAATTGGAAATTAAGGACGGCTCCGACGGCGCGTAGTCGCTAACCGCCGAGTATCTGCTAGTGAAGTGCACGCCGAATCGACTCCCGGTTTTGATTCACCACTTAATATTATCTACTATGAAGAAATTTGACAAGTTTCCCGTATTTTTTTTTTATAACGAGTTATCAAGATTGTGGAATCTGGACGACTACTTAATATTAAATAAACATGGCTTGATATAGCTTGTTCTATAAATAGCTGCCGGTAATCAGAGAAGCCGTGCACTGAAATTTAAGTAAGATCGACTCGTGAGAACATCCCTACAATGCGTATTTGTAGCGCATGCGCGTTATGCGCTTGCCTCGCCCCTATATGTTGATCCCTCAATGAATGACGTCACAAACGCTTAAGTAGGGTGAAGTACACCCCTTTATGAATCCGTTTATGCATGCGATACTTTTATAATGCAGAAGCGACGAGATTTAAAGAAGAAATTGCCGGTGTTCAGTCATGTTTTTTGAATAGGAGCGATGCCGGTTGTTTTGAGGTTATCGTAGTATATAAACAGCCGCAACTTTCACTTTGGTTGGTATCGATCTAGTTCCTGGAATACGCTGCGGGAATGCCGGCGCCACGGATAGAGATCATCGTACTACGCGCGGCCGCCCACCTACTTGCTTGTTACTAAGGAAGAGGCCATGGCTTGGTCAGGGCCACTTAACACGACCCGAACGTAGATTTGGATTTCTCAAGTTGATTATTATAACTTTATGGTTCACTCACGTGAATTAAACCTTTACAAGTCAGTTAGATGATTTCCCGTGGTAAAAGCCTATTCGTCTCCATCAGCACCATCTAACATCTATCATAATTTTTATTAATATATAATATTAGTGTATCCGTTTTGGCGTAAAACCGTAACAAACGAGCAGACTTGAGTTATTTTTGTATTTATAAATTAAGTAGTACCTATTGAATTCGGTGAAAACCTCAATTCAGATTGCTGGCAGTACCTAATTAACGTAATATTCTGTAATACGTGGTCTATTATATTATAGTAATACCGAAATACTTAGGAAAAAGTAGAGGCCACAAATGCTAACGGTTTAAGCATTTATTTTTCAATATTTTATTTCAATACTAACTTTTTGCACCGCAGTTTCACCCGTGGGCCCAGTAAAAATTGGTCGACTTCACACACAACCTTAAAATTTACTCGTAGGTGTTGTGTGTAGGTTTCCTCTCGATGTTTTCCTTCACCGTAAAAGCGTCGAATAAACGTACATTAGTTTTAAAATTTGAAAACCGAAAAACACAGTGGTACGTGGTGGGATTCGAACCACGACCCCCTGCATAGGAGAGGAAGCGGCCCTATTCACTACACCATCGGGCTCACAAAGGATGCACTAATCCCAGTGAATGCATGAGGCCAGACACGACCAGTGCCCTCGTTGCCCGTGGTCCACCCGCTTGGTCCACTGGCTTGAAGGATGGAGGTGCACCACATAATCTACAATTCGGAACCGATCGTCCGCCGTTTAGAAATGTTCGTTATGGCATGTTATGGAGAGAATCTTTATCTTACGATGATTGCTAACCTAGTACAGTGAGCAGAGGTGGGACACAATCAATGCATTAGTTTGTAAACTTTTGTAAACGATACTCTGGTTACTCCCAGTTTTGTGCAGTACTATTAACCTCATCGTGCTTAACTCACTACGTGCCGCCATACATTGCGTAGAACCCAAGAGAACCGCAGTACGGGTAGTAAACGCAGTATCGTTGAACGTGTGAACGTCTTTTATCTAATAGATTACGTATTTTGTAACGATAAAGGATCACATAAAAAATTCTACCAACAAAATTGCTGTCCCACTTTCGCATACAAAATTACCACTGATTTGATTCCCAACGCCTTTTACTCTTCTGTGAAAATTACATCTGCTCTGTGAAATTACCACTTCGATAATTTGTATGGGGAACCAATGTTGGGAACAATTTTTTTTTACGTAAATCTTCACTGAATACCCATGGTATAAGAAAATGTGTATACCTATGAGCTGAACTGAAACATGATACCACCGTTCTTTCACACGTCCACCCAGCTCCAGATAACGGCTCCCCCTTATATGCCCCTTATAAACAATAGGTAACTAGGGTAGAATATTATACGTCTATGGAAATACAACTTTTTTTACGTTTAAGCAAACGAGCGAGTTCTACAGCAATGTAGAACTTATGGCTTTTGATGAGCAAAGAAAAGCACACCTCTGATAGGGTCTTTCAATAAGGGCGGAAAGATGTTGAAATTAAATAAGCCTGTCTGGGGTGTGACCGTGTGAGGTATTAACATTTTCCTTTACCTTTTGATGTTGAATCACCAGTATGCAAAGGCTTTGGCATCTATACGGGAGGACCAATGGTCCAAATTGTCAATAATTTCGGCAGAATTTGGTCGCCTCAGCAATATTTACTTAAGTCAAATAAGGCGATCAACCAATGACTTTTCAAATGCGATTTTCTGTCCTGAAAATGCTTGTCGGAGTAAAACTACAAGATATCGGTTATAATACCTCCGAACACACTGCTTGAACATCCACTCGCTATTGAAATACCCTATATTAAAATCGGAAACCGTTTGCATGAAAATGGTATCATTATAGTCTTGGATTGTAGTCCAATCTCCAAAATCTAGTCTAATATTGTAATTTGAATGTAATCTATTTAGAACTAAATATGAAACAATAAAATATAAATTTAGAACTTCATGAAAATTGTCATTGACATTTTGTCTTTGTCACGTCTATGAATCGATTGTATAAGAATTGTCAAAAATATTTAGATATTTTGAGTAAATCACTATTTTATTTAAAAATTAGATACTACCCCATAAAATCGGACCATGTTTTCATTACGTAAGGTAATTATACTGTTTGATAATTTTTGTACATACATGAGAATAGGAAGATGATTATAGTACATTACTTTAGAAGCCAAAAATAAAGCAATGTATGGTCGAGTAAATTTACTGCGTCTCGGCCTTCCAATGTAAACGAGACCATACATTGCTATTTTGGCTGAGATTAGTACAGTACTTTTCTATCATTTGCAAAGAAACAATAACAATATACTTAAAAATAAACATTAAATTTTCAATTCCTCCATAATATTGTAAAATTCTTTTTTTTTTTGAATATTTTATGGCTTGGAAAATAAGAATTGCGCCTCTGACAGGCGCACATTCCATTCATTCGTTCATTCTAATTTTTTTTTTAATTTGCGCATTCGGCCTTTAAAAAATTAATATTGTGAACTTAAAAACACCTAATCCATAGTAGTGTGTACTTTAAAGACCACATGCAGAGGTCGTTATCGTTATTCGTATATAAGTAATTTATTTCCTGTTTTTCAATTGATCCTATTTAGATTTCCCAAATTACGTCCAAAAAATCCTTTTAATTTGTAAAACGTTTCCCAAGTTTTGATGGTGGCAATGCGCAAACCGCGTCATGCCAATTAAAAAATAAAAAATAAAAAAAAATGAGGGAAGATGCAATGTTATTCAATATTTTTATTTTTATTATCATTTAAAAGAATTCCATGTAGAATAGACCACAAAATTGAAAAAAAATAAAACATTGCAATTTTTAGGAAAAATATTGCGTTTTTAAATTGACAGTTTAAATTTTCGCGCCAAAACGACGGTGACGTCATTACTGTTTTTTTTTTTTTTTTTTTTTTTTTTGAGAAGGTTTTGGCCTGGTAACTGAGACCTTTGGGCCATGTCTTATTTTGTCACTGTTCGAGGGTTGCCAAAAAGTGGGGAATTCCCCAAAATGTAGGGAATGGGGGAAGTCTTGGGTTGAGCATCCACGCGTGGAAAATGCGGGGAATTCAGGAATTCCGATTCAAAGGTAAATTTTCTGGAAACTGCCGGGTCCGATTTTGATACCACTTTGCACGAAGGTGTATAGAGGTACCCCTACATAAATATTATTACTATTAGTTCAAAGGTCACTTTCACCCTGTGTCCTTTAAATCGAAATTCCTTGATTGCCCGCATTTTGCTTTACCCAAAACTTCCCCAACTCCGTTAGAAATTCCCTAAATGTTGGGGGATTCCCCTCTTTTTGGCAACCCTCAACCAGTGACGCGTTTTTTCCGATAAATTGCAATGTTTTAATTTTTTTACATTTTTGTGGTCTATTGCTGGCCGCTACGAACTTGAGGATCGAAAAGAGTGAATGTACATACTGTTTCTTTTTTTTAAATAATGAAGCTATTCCCTAGCAAATGGGAGAAAAAACTATTATTTAGCTTCCTAGACCGAGTTGCTTACTAATTAAAAACGTATTTACTTGCAGATTCTTGTGCAGCGCATAATAAATAAAGCATTGACTTTACGACGTAAGTTTGTTACGATTTGACTCTGTATAAGCTTATTAAGGAACGAACTAATCAGGTTGTTACAGAATAAAAGAAAAAATTCTACAGTGAACATTTATAAAGAAACACGGAACACAATATCGTGTCAGATAAAACGCTAGGCCTCTAAGTTTTGTAGCATTCTGTAGTAAGATAAGAAGAACATAACTAAGTGCTACGGCGCTACAGCCTTCGTAGCGATTGTTTACAATGCGTAGTAAAGTTCTTTCAATTCATTACAGCGCTTAAACGCTCACATATATTTCAATGCCATATTGTGGGTTGGTTTGAGTTGGCTGTACTGTAGCCAATGTAATATGCGACTGTGATATCATCATCATCTTCATCTTCATTATCATCAGCCGCTTGGCAGGCGGGATGGCGAGCGCAGTAGTTACAATTATCCTTAAAGCCATCGAAGATTTTTGCCAGTGTTGGCTATTTAAAATATACATTTAAAAAAAACTCGCGGCCCCTGTGGCATTGGTATGGCACTCAACTTACCGACAGATCACAATAATAAAAATAGAAAAAAGTGACGCCAAACAAACTTTCTTTTCACTTTTCGAAATTCTAGCAAAGGATTTCCTTATCTTTTACCTTTGATCTGTCGACGAATTTAGTTTCATCAGTGGCGGCGGCAATTTGTCATAAGTATTTATTTTCAAGAAAGTTTCCCCTACAAAAAAATCATAGTCTTTTCTCATGATGCAATCAGGCCATGTACAGTGCGTGCCCGTGATCCACCACCAGCATGACGTGGTAGTGATAGGCGCGGGGGGCGCGGGGCTGCGCGCGTCCGTGGGGCTGGCCGAAAGGGGCTTTTCCGTGGCGCTGGTGTCCAAGCTCTTCCCCACCAGGTCGCACACCATTGCAGCCCAGGGGGGCATGAACGCCTCTATTGGTAAGCATCAGCCGAGCAGGGCTTCTCCGTGGCGCTGGTGTCCAAGCTCTTCCCCACCATATCGCACACCATCGCAGCCCAGGGTGGCATGAACGCCTCTATTGGTAAGCACCAGCCGAGCAGGGCTTCTCCGTGGCGCTGGTGTCCAAGCTCTTCCCCGTCAAGTCGCACTCCACCATCGCAGCCCAGGATGGCATGAACGCCTCTATTGGTAAGCACCACTATGGCACGCTTAAATTAATACCCTCTAAAATGTAACATCGTATCCAAAAATAAATGGATGTAATGTGAGATTTTCACCAGTTTGAATCACCGGATTGTATGGAAGATAAAAGGTTCCGTGCTTCAGAGGGCACGTTAAGTCGTCGCCCCCAGTCGCTGTATTTGATATAAGCTAGTATCTGTGCTATTAGGCGGTTTAAAAACTCTGATACCAGGGTTCATCGGGTAGATCGACTCGAAACCCACATGACAAGAAGAAGAATAAATTTAACAATATAGCTTTTTGCGGCACAATTTGCACGCGTTGGTAATGAGATTTCCCGTAGCAAGCAGATATTTCCCGTAGCAAGCAGATATTTCCCGTGGCAAGCAGATATTTCCCGTGGCAAGCAGGTATTTTCCTGCAGTAAAAAGTAGCCTTATGTTACTATAATGATGAACGTACCGTTAAAATGGAGAATTTTTGAAATCGTGCACTAATTTTTGAGTTCATTCGTAACGTACGTTTGTACAAAAATACAAATCTTTCCTCGTTATAATATTAGTATAGATAATAATAATAATAAAGACTATAATATATTTTCATCCCATCTATTCGAAAACGACGACTTTAATCGCATATAAGTGCGCCTAAAGTTGATGCTTCTAAGCGACATAGGTACTATTACTCTACTCTTTGCTAGAGACTGTCCCAGCAGGGTAAAAATGAGATTTTAATCCTCTTTATGAAAATAAGTGCGATTAAAATTACTTTTAATCGCACTTTTTGAATTTGGAACCTCTTTTTTCTTTTTTCTTGATTTGGCATGACTGACGCGGAGTGAAAACAAAATAGGGTTTTTTTTTTTTAGATGTCGAATTCAAATAATGGTACACTGGCTGGTTAGACTGCGCGACGGCTGATAAAATAAAAATAATTGAAAATATACGAACTACGGCACGAGTGGGCGGGAGCCCGTGTATTCGACTCTTTTTACGAATTATTAAATATTCAAAATGAGGTCTTCTAGCAGTGAAATTACCTATAACATTCTTATTCTATTATATTTAAATTTACAAGTGTTAGTTAGGCGCCTTTTTTTCTCATAGAGGGGGATGAAAAGTAGAGTGTATCACTCGGGAGCAAAAATATTTTACACACCTCTGCATTATTATATCAACATAATGTATCAAGGAACTTGCGTTTAAAGCAAGAAAATAATCCCAAGGGATTTAAAGTTGTATGGAAATCCTTAATAGCCCAAGGGTTATTATGTGATTTGAATTTGGAATGTCATGTGAACTACTAAGAAAATAATTTTCAGAAAAAAAAAATATGGCTGTGTGTGTATTAAAACTGTTGCCACACTCGCCTTCTGCGCCTCCCGGCGAGTGTAAAAAGGCTGTATGACTAGTTATCTGTATGTGCTCTTTGCTTTGTATAAAAAAAAGAAACTAAAAAAAAGAAAACGCGGTTTGATTTTGCAAAAGTTTTTCTCTCATTGATTATTACTTCCATTTCGTAAATTGTCGAGTGAAATTAATATTTTGACTCCAGAAGACATTGTGACTAGTACTTATTTTATCGTATTTTGTTATTTATGTTGAATATGTTAAATACGATCAATTCGTTTTTTGGAAAAATACGTAGGTAGGTAGTGGATTGTGAACGTGAAGTGTAGTTCAGTGAGTGTGAATTGACTTTCGGATCTGTTGCTTCTGGTATGTTTTCAATATTTATTTATGTATCAATATTACATGATTAGGTATATTTCTGAGCTTTATTATCTTACAGACGCCTGCCACCGTCTAAGTAATCTGTGCAGTAGGTGTGTAAAATATAGTATGCTCCTCGGGAATAAATGTGTCTTCGCCTTGGGCAGACTTGAATCCCTCGCTACATTCAGGATTCTTGTCATAATTCCCTCGCTTCGCTCAGGAATTAAAGATTTAATTCCCTCGCTGCGCTCGGGAATTAATCCTAGAATCCTTCATTCCGCTCAGGATTCAATATGCTGCCCGTGACGTTAGACACTGCTTTATTCCCTCGTTGCCTAATATACTATTTGGCTCGGGCGACGTACTTTGAATCCCTCGCTACGTTCAGGATTCTACTCTAGAATCCCTCACTTCGCTCTGGATTCAAAAAAACGCCCTCGCCTTAAAAATATTATTTTACTCCCACGTAATAAAATCTACTATTAGCTTTCTGTTCACCAATGTAAATATTGCTATCGGTTCGTTGAGGGCACGACTTAACTAATTCTTGACTTAAATATTGCCGTCTCTTTCTGTTCTCTGATAATAGAAAATGACATGTATAAACTTATACTAGCTAAGTCGTAATTTTTGCAACTACGAATTGCTACCAATAATGTACCTATTGTTTTTAGGAAGTATGCATGAAGATACCTGGCTTTGGCATTTCTACGATACAGTGAAGGGATCAGATTGGCTTGGCGATCAGGTATACCATCTAAAAGTTTAGGAGCGGGGGGCCACGCATGCGGTTGTATGTACCCGAAGCTTCGTTGCGGGGCTTTGTAAAATACCTAAGAGAGTATTTAAAAAAATGGTCATATAGGTATTTGACGAAGCCCCCGCAACGAAATCTCGGTATATACAACCACATGCAAAACAGGGGCCCGCTCCTATACTATTATTAAAAATACTATATTATTTTTGGGTCATAGAATACTGGCATTATAAGAATAACCCGAATTAAATAAAATACAGGCTGTAAAAAAGTACTGCTTTCCTTTAATTTAAACCACATGTTCTACTGATGACAAGATAACAAACAACTTTCGCAACACATAAAAATTTTAGCTGAAATAAAATTTTGCCTTGTCCATACAAAATTAAAGAAGAGGAGAACATCTTTGTATGGAAAAGGCAAATATATTTTTTCGGTTTAAAACTTTTGTGCTTTGGGAAAGTTGTTTGTATCATCAGTAGAACATTGTGGTTTAAAGAAACGCAGTGCTTTTTTTACACCCTGTAACTAATTCTGTATATTAAAAAAAAAAAAAATTCTGCAGGATAGCATTCAAGTCCTGACTCAAAATGCCCCAATATGTGCCTATGAACTAGAAAACATGGGGATGCCGTTCTCAAGGACGCCGGAAGGTAAAATCTACCAAAGAGCTTTTGGAGGTGCCTCTACTCACCAAGGGAAAGGCCCAGCCAAGAGAACGTGTTGCGTCGCCGACCGGTAGCTAATTTTATGTACTTGTTTACATAATGTAGTTAAAAATTGTAAATGGTATTTGTTAGTACAAAGAAAATAAATAAGAAAGGAAAAATATAAATTAGGTGGAAGTACTTACCTACTTATAGAGGAAAAAACAATTTTTAGATTTTTGTCTATCTGTTTGTTCACGCACCACGCAAAAACTACTGCACAAATCTGATATGAATGCCGTTTTCTTTGTTGAATTGCTGAAGGTCTAACTTAAAATAGCATTTGAAACCGAGGGCAGAAAGCTAGTTTATAATAATCAGTTATATGGAAAGACCAAATTTACCGAGTACCAGATTTACTGTAGATATAGGTACATAGAGGTGCCTATTCAAATCCATTAAGTATGTAATTTCTCGTGTTCCATCGACATGTTCAGAAGAAGATTCAAAGCCGTCTTTCCGTAAAATGTTGCTAGTATGGCCCTCTGGGGGATAACAGTGGAACTACACAGTTGTGAATTCCTCAATACGTTGCAGCGGGCACTGGTTGGTTTCCCTCGGCTTCCCCTCCTAATAATAACGCACTCGTTTCAGAGATGGCTCTGATTAAATTTTTATATCTGTTACGCACAATCCCCGAAATCGCCCATTGGCCGGAAAAAAGGCACACTTCGTGGATTGTCAAATGCAAAACGCGCAATCCCCGAAATGTCCTATCATTTCGGCCGTTGAGGGTTTTACAAAAACCATTTCGCGGACTGGTAAACACTAAACAGCCAATTGCCGAATTCATTGAAATATCAGGTGTAAAGGACATTAAAACACCAGGCATGAAGGACAAATTAACGCAAACTGATAGGGGTTGCTCAATCAATGAAACTGAACAGATTTGATCAGGAAATTATCATCGAAGTGATCATTTTCATAGAAAAGTCAAAAAATATTTTCTTTTTCTGAAATAATTTCCTGTTTAAAGTTGTTCAGTTTCATTGATTGAGCAACCCCTATCAGTTTGCGTTAAGTTGTCCCTCATGCCTGTTGTTTTAATGTCTTTTACACCTGATATTTCAATGAATTCGGCAATTGGCTGTTTCGTGTTTGCCAGTCCGCGAAATGGTTTTGTAAAACGCTCAATGGCCGAAATGAAAGGACATTTCGGGGATTGCGCGTTTTGCATTTGCCAATCCGCGAAGCGTGCCTTTTTTCCGGCCAATGGGCGATTTCGGGGATTATGCGTAACATATCTACGCTGCTCTATTTTGGGACCAAAATATGGGGGTCATGGTGATCATGTCCATTTTGCACAGCAGAGATGGCTTCTCACTAATCCAGTCGAAAATAATTGTGGTAAATATAAATCCATTAAGTATGTAATTTCTCGTGTTCCATCGACACGTTCAGAAGAAGATTCAAAGCCGTTTTGCCGTAAAATGTTGCTAGTATGGCCCTCTGGGGGATAACAGTGGAACTACACAGTTGTGAATTCCTCAATACGTTGCAACATGCGAGGGCACTGGTTGGTTTCCCTTGGCTTCCCCTCCTAATAATAACGCACTTCGTTTCAAAGATGGCTCTGATTAAATTTTTATATCTACGCTGCTCTATTTTGGGACCAAAATATTGGGGTCATGGTGATCATGTCTATTTTGCACAGCAGAGATGGCTTCTCACTAATCCAGTCGAAAATAATGGTGTCTATTCTGGTAAATACATTTAATTAGCGCTGTCTCCTAAACTTTGTTATCCAATCACTTTCATACTTTATATTTGAAAAAAGTAATAGATGTTTAGCAGCATTGACACAGATATTTCTAAATTTTCTTGAAATAAAAATGACAAAAACTGCATAGATTTCAAAATCTGAGTTGTTCAGTTTTAATTATTATTTAAATACTTCTGTCTTTCCTAGTACGGGCCATGCACTTTTACACACCCTGTACGGATATTCCACGAAGCTTAGGACAATTAGCTACTTCACTGAATTCTTCGTGTTAGACCTGCTGCAGCAGACGGAGCCTTCGTCGGGTGTCTGGCCATGGACATGGATGACAGCAGTCTACACAGGTTCAGTAAATCAAGAATTTAGCAAGAAGTATCGGATTACTTTTCCTCACAATATTGTACGCTAAATTTCTTATAGATAGCTCACCACATCTTCTTATTGAAGTGAAACTTCTTTAGGTGCGTTGAGGGGTAAAATTTCAAAGTTGCGTCACGTCACGTCACGGCGGAGCGTCACGTCACGGCAGCAGAGCGTCACGGCACCCGCCGCGTTCATAAGTAATCTGTGGTCACAGCGACGGCGCAAAAATGTCAAAGAAGTTTCACTTCTGATCTGACACTTGTGCTCGACACAGACGCTCTTTTTAGGGTTCCGTACCTCAAAAGGAAAAAAGGAACCCTTATAGGATCACTCGGTATTCCGTCTGTCTGTCTGTCTGTCCGTCCGTCTGTCAAGATCCTTTTTCTCAGGAATTCGTAAATGTATCATGTTTAATAATCATAACAAAACAAAGTACTCTTTTTTGCATTTAATTTGACCGCCAGTTTGTCTTGTCATAAAGTTTAATATAGAACCGTGTAGGTGGCGCTGCGCGCTACTAACGACTCTCGGAACCATCTTGTATATGTGCGTGTTTGGATTTCTCAATAAAATAAATATTAAAGTTTAAAGCATCGTTTCTCTTCAAAGACCACCCCATAGGGCTTATCAAGTTGAAATTTATACTGAATACTCAAGTCTAGGGTCCCTTGAAGCTGTAGAAGAATCATACTTCTAAGTCTTCGTGATCAAAAGATACGAACGTTTGTTTGATTAATTGCAAGGGAACCGAATACTAAAAGTATTTTTTTTTGTGATCTAACAAAAAAAAATAGATTTTGGATTTTTTCCTTCGATTGTGCTAGTAGACATACTTGCCAAATTTCAAGATCCTAGGTCACCGGAAAGTACCCTATAGGTTTTGCCTTCCTCAAGATTCAAAAACCTGCAGGGTACTCCGTCTCAGTCGCTTCCGACCTAGACGTCAAGGGCAAACCCATACCAACCTAGGAGTTAAGAGCAAACCCATTTTAATAAAAAAAAACTTCCTGTGGACCTACAATCATGAAATTTAGAAGGAAGCAGTTTCTAATAGCACAATCAAAGGAAAATATCTACCTATAAAACTGTAAATTTGTTCAAATATCACCAAAAAAAAAGGATTACAAACTTATTTTTGTAGTCGTCTCCCTATATCTAGAATGGGGACAACAGCAACTTTAAGTGTCTTTTAGTCCGGTTGATATTTTTGGGTGATTTTTTCAATTCGTCTGGGTGCTCGAGGGAGGGTTCTAAATTCGCTTTAAATACGGAAGCCTCGATGAGCGAGTCCGACTTGCACTTGACCGGTTTTTATTTTAGTACAGCGTCGTCGTAAGTAATATCATGGTAATAATATTATCAATCACTATTAGGGCCGTAGAGAGTCCCATAGTAGAGAAAAAAATTAAATAATCAAGAGCGTTTGTGTTTTTTGTGTAACCCTGTAGATTCCAGGGAATGCACACGGTGATAGCAACTGGAGGCTATCCGAGGATGTACTTCTCCTGCACAGCGGCCCACACCTGCACCGGAGACGGCTGCGCCTTCGTGACGCGCCAGAACCTGCCTCTTCAGGACCTGGAGTTCATCCAGTTCCATCCCACTGGTGAGTCAGACATACTTACATACATACATATAATCACGCCTTTATCCCATTGGGGTAGACAAAGCGTAAACAACCTAAACAAAGGTCGTTCCGCCATGTTTGACAAGTTTTGAAGGTTATACCAAGGTTATGCCAAAGATATTCCAACCAAAGAGATCTGTCTGTATTTTGCTATAGTGACAGGTTGCAGCCCATCACCTAATTTAGAATACTGAAACACTCGAATCTCTAAGCTGATTTTTATAACATGCCCAGGAGGAGATGCAGCTGGCACATTCTATGTTTTTTTATCACTCCCAGTCCAGAATGGACGTAAATTGTAATGAGTATCATCTCAAATACAGTATTTTTGGTATTTTCTCACCAAAAGGGAAGACAAGAATAAAAAGTAATGAATCCACATTTTTCGGATTGAGAAATCTAAACTCAGCCCTGTAGTATACGGAGACGGTATATAGATAGAACAGCTATATTAATGATGCACATTGTAACAACTACAAACAAATGACTACGAAACCCATAAAGGTTACTTCTAATTTTACTCATAATTTAATTTAATAATCAACGACGAACCTGATATTTATCATGATCATAATATTATAGTATAGTTAAAGTAGACGATTTCGTCTAGATTTTCGCGTATGTACAGGTATGTACGGATCCGGCTGCCTTATGACTGAGGGTTCTCGCGGAGAAGGTGGTTTCATCGTCAACAGTGAAGGAGAAAGGTTCATGGAACGCTACGCTCCTAAGGCTAAGGATTTGGCCAGTCGCGATGTTGTGTCTAGATCGATAGCCACCGAAATCAGAAATGGTAAGCATACTAAGATAATAATACGAAATCATTTATGTTCAAAATATGTGTTGGTATTTGTACAGCTGGTAATGGTAGGGTAAACTGTCCTATTGTTGGCACCTCTCCAATTATTGGCACTCGAGGATTAAAACTTAAAAAATAAGAAATCTATAGCTTCAAGCAATGTTACTACAGTACAAAAAAACACTATGGTAAATTTCTGCATATAAAAATAACAACACTTCATTGACAAAACAATATGGTGGCATACCGCGAAACTACAACTTAGTGCTAGGAGAACGTGACAGAATTTTTTAATATTTCTTAAGGAAAGAGCTTTTCAAATCTATTTAAATCATTGATACTTCTTATTATTTAGTTAATGTTTATGTTTTTTCGTCTTCAAAATAGACTAAGGCAGTAGGATTCAATGCATATTTATGAAATTCTATCTGTAAATCATAATTATTTTCGGTGCCAACATTTGGTACGCCAGATTTACAAAAATCTTATTATGGGCACCAGTGCCAATAAAAGGGTTTTTACAATAGTTTGTAACAAGCTAGTTTGAACTTAAAAAAACAAGTGTTATAAGTTAAAAATTGATTAGTACTTTAGAAATTATAATTAAATCTGATTTTCCAAATATTGGCATACAGTGCCAGTAGTAAAAACCCAATTATGAGCACTATGCCAATATAGGGTTCTTCGTGCCAATAATGAAACTCTGCCTGGTTTCCGGCTTAGAATTGGACAAACTTAACTCTTCCTGTGGTTGTCGTAATAGGCGACTAAGGATAAATAAAACAGGTACCTACCTACCTTATGGGCAGCAGCGTTCACCTGATTATTCACCAATAATTGACAGGCAGATTTAAATAGTCTATAAGGAAATGTAAATTTTATAGAAATTTTATATTTTGTTAGTTTTTTGTTACGTTTACGTTATAAGATTTTCATTACAATACTTTTTAGAGTTACCTAGTAAAACAACTAAGATGCTCCTGCTTATGTCTTCAAAATACCGAAATATAAAACTTTTTGTATAGATTGCTTTTACTCATTGTTATACCTATTACGAAATAATGACGTCCTTTGACTTAATAATGATGATGATGATGAAATTAGATATTGGTAACGATATAAAGTAAAGGTAAAAAGGATAAATAAAAAGTGACAATAATTGGACTAACATGTGTCAATAATGAGTACTGCAATGCCAATAATTGGTCTAAACGAAATTTTTCATTCCATATCAAAAATTTATAAATAAACATAATTATATAGGATAAAGGCCAGTAAAAAAACTTAGTTTATTATATTATCTTTGAGTTCCATCATTCTTTAAGTCTCAGCTCATATAATTTATTTTTATTTGGTATATATTATTATGAGATGTTGCTTATGATGCCAATAATTGGACAGTTTACCCTAGTTATAAATGGGTACGTTAGCCCTCGATTTGTGTTTTTTTTTTTGTTATTAACCGACTTCCAAAAGGAGGCGGTTCTCAATTCGTCGTGAACTTTTATTATTATGGATATTATTATTTATTTTTTTATGTATGTTCACCGATTACTCAAAAACGCCTGGACCGATTTCAGATATTCTTTTTTTGTTTGAAAGAGTATACTTCCCAGGAGGTTCCATAATAATCTCGCCAGGATCTGATTATGGAATCCATGAGGAATTGAGGGAACTCCTCAAATTTTATAGGCACACATATAGCGATTTCGATATTTTTAGTAATGTGTCAAGCAATTACATTCAGAATATAAAATTTGGTGAAGTGGAGCTGATGAATTGAAGACCTAGAGCACATTAATTGGAACCAGCTAAACTGTTATAGATACGAAGAAGCCGCGTTTGCAAAATATGTTTGGTGTTATTAGCACTCTCTGTTGAGATATAAAACATTCAAAGACTTAACCTAATGTGGAACCCTAAGTGCCCGACTAATCTATAAGAGATACGCAGAAACTGCGATGACAAAAAATAATCAGTAGACGAGCAATTTCTGATGACATATAAAAATTGAAGGTCAAGAGTACCCAATGTGGAACTTGAAGAGCCCAGCTAATCTATCAAAAATACGCAGGAACGGTGATAGAAAGAAATATTCAGTGTGACAAGTACTTTCTGATGTAGGCAATATTAAAATTGAAGGTCTGGAGTATCCAATTCTTTAAGAGCCCGGCTATAGAAATTATTTTTTAATAATGAATGGAGTATAGTAAACAGAACAAATTCGTTCTTTGGTTTCTTTATATGCTACATCTTGCTCATAACGCAAGTAAACGTATCATTCAGGTTGAGAGATTGAAAAAATAATGTCTTTGTCGACGCCAAGCTCTTAATAGTAAGACGCCAGTCCAGCCAAGCTCTTAATAGTAAATTTTCTACAATTGACGAATTATATCTATCGTTACAACTTAAATAACAACGCTACTTTGTTAACCATGGCTGGCATCGACTCCACAATTAACAACAATAATATGTATGTGTTCTAATTATATTATATTTTAAAGTAAGTGGGAGTTGATCAAAGCAATTATTTGTTACCTTTTAGTGCGTCTTAGGAAGGCATGGAAGGCGGTCATTGATTTTTTTAAATAACCTTTTTTTATATATCAGAATCATACACGGTATAAATCGTGTTACGGTTGTTGAAAAGGTTTATATATTGCACAATTTTCTCCACCACAAGTCGAATTATGAAAAATGTAACTTTTTATTTGTTTATTGAGTTAAAGATTATTTATATTATAATATTGAAAGCTTTTATTTTTCTGGTGTATTTAGACTTTCGTACTCGGTTGCTCAGAAAATCTAATCGGTAAATCTAATCTTATTGATCTACTTAGGGAAAGGAGTAGGTCCGAAGAAGGACCACGTGTACCTGCAGTTGCACCACCTGCCTCGAGAGACGATCGCCACCAAGCTGCCGGGCATCGCCGAGAGCGCGCACACCTTCACCGGCGCCGACGTCTACACACAGCCTGTTCCCATCATACCTACCGTGCACTACACCATGGGTGGCATTCCTATCAGCGCTAGGGGACAGGTATATTCTGCAGGGAGAAAAAAAGTTAGCTGACCAAACTTTAGGGTGTGAATCTACTATTAACCCTCCGCTCGTAGCCGCTTCGTAGCACCCGCTACGACAAGCAGCGTGCTCGTGCTCGGATCTTGTTCAATTTTTACCTGGTTATATAAAAAAAAACAGCGTCCAGCGAATTAAACGACAATGAATATACTTAGATAGCTTTACTGTTTACTTTCTCTAACAGCGACCAGGAATGTTGTAACAATACAGCTTACCCGAAAGAGCAACTCATGTTTTAGTGCTCCAGTCTAAAACAAACACATGAAACTTATAATATAATAAATGGTGAAAAAGACAGTTCCCGAAAACTGAAAGTGGTAGTTCAGTCAACAAAATTGAACAATTTTCACAAGAAAATTCTTTCATAAGTTAAAAAAATTACATCCACTACGTATCTGGTCGAGGTAGAAAGTATTGGGAAGTGTTTTTTTTTGTGTAACTACTTAGTTTGTGAGTTTTAATTGAATGAGCAACCCACATCTGTTTGTTGGAAGCTGTCCTTTACACCTTGTTTGGTATTAATTAGGTTTTGATGCAAGATTGCGAAGGTGCTGATACCCCTGTGCCGGGGCTGCACGGGTGCGGCGAGGCTACCAGCAACTGCCACGGGGCTAACCGGCTCGGGGCCAACTCTATACTGGACATCGTCGTCTTCGGCCGCGAAATATCCCACAACATTGCGCGTTTGTGCAATCCCGGTGACAAACAACCTGCTTTAAGAGATGTAAGGAATTTTTGCGTGACATTTTAGTGGCATAACTTGGGCCACCCTAAGCCTCAAACTGTTTATTATACATAATGCCACCGTAATATTGCATAAACTGTTAGATTATAATTTATCTTAGGAAATTTATAATCTAACCTAACCTAAGCTACCGATAGTTTATAAACTGACAAGTAAGTTTATAAACTAAAAGTTGTTACAATTTTACGATGACACATACACAACACTACACAACACTTTTTCACAGCAATATTTAGAAATTGAGAAAAAAAAAATTATCAATTCAGAAGTTAGTTGTTATGGCGCTTTATTTGTATGTCTTTAAACATAATGCTTTATTATCGTTACGCGTTTATATTATTACGCTACTACTTACTTGTGCTAAAATATTGTTAGGTGAAGAAACATTATGCTTATTTATATTATAACTAGCTTTCCGCCCCGCGGTTTCACCCGCAGCTCAGAGTTTTCCCGCGGGATTGAGTTCCCGCGCTGATCCTACCTTTAAAATTGACAGAATTTCAATACAAACTTCCATCCCCTATTTAACCCCCTTAGGGGTGGAAATTACAAAAACGCTGAAACACGTGTTCATTATTTTTAAATCTTTAGCCCATAAACAAAATTGGAAGATCCTGCCATCAAAATTGACGGAATTTCCATACAAACTTCCATCCCCTATTTAACCCTCTTAGGGGTGAAAAATACAAAAATGCTGAAACACGTATAAATAAATTTTTAATCATTAGCCTAAATACAAAATTTGAAGATCCTACTTTCAAAATTGACGAACTTTCATATTAACTTCAACCCCCCTTTTTACCCGTTTAGGGAGGGAAAATCCGGAAATCCTTTCTTAGTGGGAGGTTACGTTATAAGAGGAACTTGCTCTCTAAGTTTAACGATTCTAGCTTTAGTAGTTTAGGCTCTGCGTTGATGAATCAGTCAGTCAGTCAGTCAGTCAGTCAGTCAGTAAGGACAAACGATTTTATAAGCTTAGGCTCTGCGTTGATGAATCAGTCAGTCAGTCAGTCAGTCAGTCAGTAAGGACAAACGATTTTATAAGCTTAGATATAACATTGAATAGGTACAATGCACCTAAATATAGTACCGATTTTTTCCAAAATATGGCAAAAATAATCGTTTCAGAAATGGTTTGATCTTTAGCATATCTTTGAATCAATTTTTGGTTCGGTCTGGTCACTAAAGTTGACTTGGAACCCTTTTCATTTAATTATAATTTCTCGACAGCATGTAATGAAACTTATATTTTTTGTGTAAATCTCATGTCATCATTTCTTTTCATTTTTTGTCAGCAAAAGCAGCACAGACACAGTCCAATTTATCTGATCGCGTTATGCGAAAAAAGGAGCTTTCGGTAGTTAAATTATTTATAAATGTTACCCCGGTTGAGTCTGTTGCCAAATGAGTAGAAAGTGCGTTTTTTTATTGAATATTTAACACGGCTTACTTGTTTTTTGTGAGACAAGGCTTATGCCTCGACGTTTCGCCCATATACGATGGTCTTCCTCAGGAGCTCGGAGTTGACACACCACCGCACGTCAGATGTGATCTCCAACAAACAAGTAAGCCGTGTCAAATATTCAATATGAATAACACTTGTTTAGCGTTTTTTTTTTATATGTCACAGTGCGAAACCTCGGATAAGTATAACCATGGTATAACCAGATATATTCGCAATAAATAATAGTCGCATTTTTTTTATTGAACTCAAAATCATTGCTATTCTACTGCAAGCCGACTCACTTTGACTCCTGTTTGACTGTATTATTTTTTGGGCCGGAGTTTTCAACATCAAATATAAATAAATGTTTAATACGTTCACCAAAAGAAGGGGCTGAAATGTTGGATAGGTGTCGAGCCCACAGTAGAAATAACACAATATTGTCTTGTAGGACATCTGCGACGAGTCCATAGCCAACTTCGAATGGGTGCGCAACGCGAGTGGCAGCACGCCCGTGCATGAGCTGCGCGCCGGACTGCGTCAGTCCATGCAGACCAACTGTGGGGTGTTCAGAATAGCTTCACTCTTAGATCAAGGTATTACAAATATTACAAAGTTTCCGGAAAGTCCACTCTCGCCACCTGTCATTTTCAGTAGGTAACCCGTTCAAAATTCCCGATTTTCATATCAGCGCGCTTGAAAGCTTAGCCTAGCATGGCCTAATAAGTTGCTCAGTCAACGAAAGTTGCTCCAGAAAATTCATCAGGTAAACGACATATTTATCTTGATCAGACAATTTGTATTGGGATGCCAAATACATATATTCTATTCATTTCCTGAAAGAATTTATTTGCGAGAGTTGTTCAGTTTCGTTAACAGAGCAACAAGTATTATCAATTACCTTACTAATATGTTAACAAATAGTTACAAAAATAAAACTGATTCTGTAATACTTATGATATCTATTACAGGAAAAGTTGAAGTACTGAAATGGTATCAAATGTTCCAAGACATAAGAGTCGTTGACCGTCGTCTAAACTTTAATACGGATTTGATAGAAACATTAGAACTGCAAAACATGCTGCAGCTGGCAATCCAGGTGGTGAACAGCGCGTCTAATCGCACGGAGAGCCGAGGAGCTCATTACAGAGACGACTTTCCCAAACGAGAAGACGAGCTGGATTACAGCAAAGATACTAAAGACCAGGTAGCTATTATTTTTCATACAATTTTAAAAGTCTGTCCAATAATTACTTAAGGGCAAAACAGAGCAGTGGTAGCGCCACCATAACCCCATAAAAGTAAACTGGGTATATATTTTTTTTACTTTAGCTGTTTTGATGGCAGGCATATTTTCAAAGATCTATAAATACTTATATGCTTCCTTTTTAAAACAAGCAAAAGTTTCCTTTTAGTAAAACTTGCTATCTCCAGTACCTACTACGTATACCTATATGGGCCGCAATTATAGTCGAGACTCAGAACCGCACTTGGGAGTCGATCAAGCAAGTTTTAGGCTCGTATTTATAAAGCGATCTCAAGTTTGAGAGCGATATTAAGTGTGGATTTGACAGGCCGTTCTGTACTGAAATGACATTTCTGATTCAAACTCAAACTCGCTGTCACTCTTGAGAGCTGATTATAAATAGGGGCCTAAATTAAACTTTTACTCAGAACTTGAGTAGCTTGTTAATTTATAAACGCAACCGCACTCAAATCGTATTAGCGGTACGTATCAGCTAAATCGAGTTCATAATCGTGAGTCAGTCTTTTTCTTCTTCT
Source organism: Scrobipalpa atriplicella (assembly GCA_029255725.1). Lineage (NCBI taxonomy): Eukaryota > Metazoa > Arthropoda > Insecta > Lepidoptera > Gelechiidae > Scrobipalpa > Scrobipalpa atriplicella. Next base: position 151,558 of record JARACY010000007.1, read on the forward strand.
TTTAACTTATTTGGCTAATGCAACTGGCAAATCAGCCAGTGTCGATGCTGCATTCCACCAGATTTTCCCTAGTTGGGCTAGGACAATGTAGGCTGAATAACTTGATTGACTGGGGAAGTTATACAGAATGCTAAAATCAACTATACGGGGTGTATGGGGAAGTTATACAGGCTGTTAAAAATTAACTATACGAGATGTATGGGGAAGTTATACAGGGTGTTAAAAGCAACTATACGGGATGTATGGGGAAGTTATACAGGGTGTTAAAATCAACTTTACGGGGTGTAAGGGAAAGTTGTACAGGATGTTAACTAAACGGGGTGTATGGAAAGTTATACAGGGTGTTAAAATCAACTTTACAGGGTGTATAGGGTAGTTATACAGGGTGTTAAAATCAACTTAACAGGGTGTATAGGGAAGTTATACAGGGTGTTAAAATCAACTTTACGGGGTGTAAGGGAAAGTTGTACAGGTGTTAAAATCAACTATACAGGGTGTATGGAAAGTTATACAGGGTGTTAAAATCAACTTACATGGTGTATAGAGAAGTTGTACAGGGTGTTAAAATCAACCATACGGGGTGTATGAAAAGTTATACAGGGTGTTAAAATCAACTTAACAGGGTGTATAGAGAAGTTGTACAGGGTGTTAAAATCAACCATAAAGGGTGTATGGAAAGTTATACAGGGTGTCAAAATCAACTTTACTCTGTGTATGTGGAAGTTATTCAGGGTGTTAAAATTAACTTTACGGAGTGTAAGGGAAAGTTGTACAGGGTGTTAAAATCAACTTTATGGGGTGTAAGGGAAAGTTATACAGGGTGTTTAAAATCAACTTTACAGGTTTAAAAACAACTTCCACATACACAGAGTAAAGTTGATTTTGACACCCTGTATAACTTCTCTATACACCCTGTAAAGTTGATTTTAACACTCTGTATAACTTGCCATACATCCCGTAAAGTTGTTTTAACACCCTGTACAACTTCTCATACACCCCGTATAGTTGATTTTAACACCCTGTCCCCGTATAGTTGATTTTAACACCCTGTATAACTTTCCCTTACACTCCGTAAAGTTGATTTTAACACCCTGTATAACTTTCCCATACACCCCGTATAGTTAATTTTAACACCCTGTTTAACTTCCCCATACACCCGTCTAGTTGATTTTAACACCCTGTATAACTTCCCCATACACCCCGTATTGTTGATTTTAACACCCTGTATAACATCTCCATACGCCCCGTTATGACTGAACAATCCAAAATGGCGCAAAACACATGGCTGATACGAACTTAAGTCAACTCCAGACCACAATTAACTTATACGTGATTAACGACCCATCTCGAGTGCGCGCACGCGTTTTAAATTTGAATTATAATGTTTATAAATTAGGAGCGACTCGGCTGAAGTCTGAGTCGTGATAGCGTTCCTAAGTAGCAACTAAAAATTAGACTGAGTAAGACAGGCGACTTAAAACTGTACTGTAGTATCAAATTTGAGTGACTTTCATAAATACAAGCCTAAGATGCATTTTCCTTCCTATGAGTTCGGACCACGCTCTCTTTCATTTAATAAGGGTCTATGTGCTCGCGGCAACTGTCCCTTTCAAACCAATGACAGAATGCGCGCTCTGTCCTTTTCTAGCATGGGGCTGTTTCAAGCCGATTTCATATATTTTTGCATATATCTCAATGTACACAAAAAGTATTGAAAAACAGAGTTGATTATGATGTTCTTCATAATTATACGGTGATTTCGATATAACATTTGCTGTTTCTAAGCTCATAGAAATGTCACAGTTGTTCAAATTCGGCATTGAGACGCCAGTTTTTTCATGATATTTCTGATGATTTCCTGGTGTAGTCATAGTATTTTTAGATTATATCTATGAATCTAGTTGTTCTCCATATTTTAGAGAAGCTAACCATATATAGATTTATTGAAAATTCAACTATTAACTATACTAACAAAATCAAATGCCGGACCGTGTTTAGCCCGATTTAGAGTACTTCCCTCCATAAGGCTGAGGGTCAAATCATAACGGGAAGTGACGCGAGCGTTAGCGCTTGAAAATAACCCGCGGCGCCGCGCGGTGCAGCCTGTCACTTATTCTTAGTATGAGATGGATCTTCAAGCAGCTCGCACCGCTTCCCGGTGTAAACAGATCCTAAGTTATTATTATGACGTCATTGACAGCAACAAAGGCCGTTCGAGCAGCACTGGAGGAAGCACACCCTCTCCTACCTGGACTTGAGCAGCGGACAAGTGACCTTTAGCTACCGGCCGGTCATTGACACTCCTCTCACCGACGAGGTGGAGTCGGTTCCTCCTGTGATAAGAGTCTACTAATATCACTATGTACTCTATCGATTCTATTGTGTACGATTTTTTTTAAGAAACTGGTTTAGTTGAATAAAAAAATTTATATTTAATAAGTCGGGTGTTTATTCTTTTTGGATTGATAGAACTACTGCGCATTTTTAGAGCCACATACCATTACATCTTATAAATTTTGTATGACATTAATTACACAGAAATCAAATAATTTAAAACCCTTTGGGTGCCTTGATAACTAAATTCAGGACTAAAATATCACCACTCATTTTGTATGGGATGGCCATTTTTTTTTCATATTTCGACCTAAGTTCCTTGGGGAAAGTTGTTCAGTTTCATTGGAAGGATTACACCCTAAAGTTTGGCCAAAAATAATCAAATTAACCCAAAAGAAAACTCAATCAGATGTGAGTGTAAGTATAAAAGGCAATGAACTAGAGGGTATTTTTTTTAGTCAGTACGCAAACTAATAGTAGATCTTGTTTAGACAAATTCACCGACATTTTTTTATCCGGTATTGGATTTTCATCTGTTTTATTATCCTTCGGAGGCCGCTGATGGCAGTTGGTGATCTAGGTACTTCCTTTCCTTGCACTGAACTACTATACTATACTAGCGTAGGTATATGGAACAGCCATTACGAACATAAGATATGTCCCCAGAATTCAATGAGGCGTCTCCACAAATTTCGTCCGTATTTAATTTTAAAGTTATGAAAATTTATCCTATTTATACGAATACACAGTGCAGCATGTTTCTCACGTTTTAACTCCGTTTTATTAAAAAAATCAAGTCTGACCACTAGTATAGAGAGAGGTTCAAGCACCTCTCTTAAATGGGACATGAAGTGCTTGAATGATATCTTCTCCATACTTATTGCTCACATTTCACTGATGGCCGCATCTCACGTCTTCGGGTAAATCAGGTGCGTAAGTATATTTTGCCTCATGTTAGTGTTGTTTGTCTTTCGTATTCAAAGGGGAATATACATACATATAATCACGCCTTTATTCCTAATGGGGTAGGCAGTTATAGTCAAATATATTAGACTCTAAAAATATTCAGCCGTTATTTCTACTCAAAAACACAAAGAGAGATTCGTTATAGGTGCTACTACTTTTATTTTCATCTGTCGACAATATATTTAAGAAGGTAGAACAAAACAAAAATGTAAACAAAAACACTTAGAATATTTAAAAGTACATAGGGAGACATCGGTAGGTAATTAAGCATGCTCAATGAAAGCTCAGTGGTGTAATGGAGTGACGATGGGGCGGCGGCGCGGCGGCGGGCGTTCTGGATTAGCTACGAACTATTGGCCCTGATTCGACGGAAACACGATTTAACTAAAACAAAACCATATCAGTAATTTTTTTTTAAGGACGGTACAACGCTCAGGTACTACGGAAGAACTAATTATCATCCTGTCAAATCAAAAATCTATGGATAATTTTACCCTTGTTGTCAACCACACTACCATTAATAAGTCGCGGTGTGGGAGGGTATCGACCAAAATCTTTTGAATTTCTAAACGAATTGTAAATGATAGGATCAAAATTAGTTCGTCTAGATAGATCCTTTCTGTTTACTCAAGACAAAAAATTACAAGTATGGTTTTATTTAGGTTCAGTTTCATTTAGAATCAGCACTATTTTAGGTATATTCTGTGGCTACTAATGCGCGGCGCAGTGACAAGGCTCGGCCTTCCGACCTCCGACCTCCCGACACTAGGGACGCGGCTTCAATTCAACACCTGCACACTTTAGGGTGTAACATAAAATAATATGCACCTTGAAGGAATCTGCCGTTGAAACTGAACATCTTCTAACAAGAAATATCGAAAAGTGAAAAATAAAAGGCTGCAGATACTTATGCGCTATCAGCTGATTGGGAAGGAAAGAAGGAGGAACCTTTTTTTCGTATTTAGTTTATAATACCCATGTTTCTTGGTAAAAGTTGTTTAGTTTCATGTGTAGATTCCCATTCACGTCCTTTATTGCATTGCATTACTTAATCTTTCTGTTACACCCTACCCTGTAAAGTGTGTTCCTTGGGTAAATTTGTTTTCATGGGCAAGTTTACATCGCCCTCCAGGATGCGTATACCCTTTCTTTTACAAGTTGTATAAGTATTTTGCCAGTGTTTAACATTAAATAACCTACCTATAGATATATTTACATGGTTAATGTTAATCCATAATTACACATATATAAACAAAATCAGGCCATGTTGTGGAAATTAGGGCTTTCCTTAAACGTCTCGTGAATCACTGACAAAAGTATGCAAGTGTTCGCTGTTACGTGTGTGTTATGTAGTGGAAGAGCACTCGGTTCCGAGCGGGCACATTTCGGGAGTCGCGCTTCATCCCCCGCGTGCTGCTGCGCCCTGCGCCCCCGCCCGCCTTGGCTGATCCCGCGCAGGCCCGCAGCTGCCGCCCCGCCCGGGGGCGTGGCTAACACTTCCGCCCCTGCCGCCGCCCCCGCGCACTACCCCCGCGTCTCCGACGACCGGACGAGGCGCCTTTCTATTATCCCTGTTTCCTGTCCGCGAGCACTCGCCTTCTCCTCCAATATATCGATTTGTTTATTCTTTTCCCGCGCAAACAAGACAAATAGTAGCGACGTGGCCGTGTCATCTTCCGCGTGTGGTGGTGACGTGACCGGCAGCCGAGGTGGCCCGGAGCGCCTCCGGTCCTCTCCCTCGCCCGCCACCATGACATCTGCCTCGGACGTGTGGTCCCATGGGCCTCTTCTCGCCATTCCTGAATAAAGGTGAGCTGCCTATGTTTTTTTTCTTGTGTGGGTGATATATGAAAACTCTATTATATTATAGTATGTTGATCTGGTGACATTATAATTTTATTATATTGTTATTATATAATTTTACTCTAGGGCAAAAGCTCACCTCTCTAAAATATACTCAGACCTAATTCTAGATTTCTGTGTTTAATCCTGCTTATAGAATAACATGCAACCGTGTGAGTTTACCTACTGTATCTTATTGCTGCGTTTAGATTCCGCATAAACCTTACATTTAACATCCCTAAGAAGAGATAGAGTGGTACTACTGGTTGGCAACCATCTTATCTTCTAAACAATTTATTAAAAGGGAGTGAATATTGAATATCCTTATATTTGCAGCGAAGTACAACATGTCCATTACAGGCGAAATATCTATACTCGTCTTAACCTTTGTCATTATCTGTAACAGACTCAATAAATAAATGTCACCCTACATGGTCAAGTGGTCTGGCTCCTGATCTGGAAGTCGTGAGTACGATTCCCACGGCTGAAAGACTGAATTACATAATTATTTTGATTGCAGCCTTTGATAAATGTTCCTCACACTAGAGCACTAACCATATCGGAAGTCTAAAGGCGGTTAAATAAATTAAGACTTTTCTTTTTTTACGAAAAAGGTATTCTTCATGAGCAGTATCCTCGTTCAATCCCCTTGATTAGGTAGCCGACCCTCTAAAATACTGGAAAAGCTAGGGAGATATAAATGATGATGATGATAAGCAGATTCTTCAAATAAGTCATTCCAACTGAATATGAGTCCTATCCTCATCCTATTTCCAAGAAATATGAGTCCTATTTTCAAAATTAGGTACTTATGTCATTAAGTTTAACTTCTTTTCTGGTCTGTTCGTATTATTTATTGATCGTATCGTAATTTTATTGCCATCATTATTCCTTGCAAACGTACAAAAAGGGATTCCCGTGTGCTCCTGATGAAGAAGATATGGAAGTAGTATCTCTTCGTTTGACTATGGAGAAATATAATTTCGAGGGTGGCCTTCTCAAATATGTGCGATCAATTTCGTTGATCGAGCAACCCCTATCAGTTTGCGTACTGACTTTAAAATAACCCTGAAGATCCCATGGCTCAGACTGCGGAGGCAGTATAATGAAAACTATAATGATGATGTTAGCTGATGATGATGATGAAGTCTATTATACGCTTGTAGAACCCAAATACGAAGAACTTTTCATTTTAAGTTTTGAAAAATATAAAACTGCGTTTTGTTAGAAAACATAGTTGTTGTTACGTTTTTTGTGCAGGATTGGTGTAGCTGCATTTTCCTCATTAGCTATAACTTTTTTTCGTAATCCCATTGTTTACTGATATATATAGGAAAACGGGTTCGCAATGGCGGCCATTTTGTTTTTCACCCAGAACGTAAAATTTTTGAGAAGGCCACCCTCGAAATTATATTCCTCCATGATCAAAATTAAGCGATTGAGACTACTTTCATACCTGCTTCATCAAGGAGCACACGGATGTACGCTTCACAGGGAACTATTTATGCTGGCCTTGAGAGATAAATTTCTTATGTGCCCTTTATGATTCCAAGAGTAGTTATAACAGCAGCAAAGAGTAATTAACTTTATCCCTATTAAATAAGAAACTTTAAATAATTGAACATATCAGCAGCTTATTTTTTGGCATTTTTCCACAGGATATAACTTATTTATAACTAGATTTCCGTCCCGCGGTTTGTGTTTTACCCGCGGCTTAGTGAGATTTCCCGTGGGAATGAGAGATTTTCCCGCAGTATAAAGTAAAATATGTGTTAATCCAGGGTGTCAGCTAACTCCATACCAAATTTTATTAAAATCGCTCCAGCCGTTTAGACGTGAAGAAGTAACAAACATACACACTCACACACTCACAAACTTTCGCCTTCATAATATTAGTGAGAAATTAGAAATTTATACAGGCTGAAAGGGACAGCTTAACGAAAACTGATAGGGGTTGCTCAGTCAACGAAACTGAATAACTATCGCCAGGAAAATCTTTCAGGAAATGGAAATAACATTTGACTTTAAAAAATTCACCTCGATCAGAAAGATGGAAAGGCATTTAACCCCTATCAGTTTGCGTTAAGTTGTCCCTTACACAGGTGTATATTCGGATATAAAAGTATTTGAATGTATACAACTGCCTCTTTATCATGTGTATGAGACAATGTGTTACGGACAGAGAACCTTATATGTCACAGGTTGTAGCAGAATGCAATAATTAATTCAAAACTGATTTATGCGAATATTATACAACACAGTGAGTACATACAAACTGAGTTGAAGTGCCGGTAGATTTATGCCTCTATGGTAATACATGTTGATGCTACTCGGAATACATTTGCGTTTGTAACTAGGGCGGTATAATATAAACCCCTGTTATCTTTCGACTTGGCTCTCTCTTTACTTTTATATTTTCCTGCTAAGGAAACGAAATTTCATCGAGCACTTTATTTACATTTAAAAAGTATAAATTTTATGCGTTGATTTATATCTGTATGGTGCTAATTCAGGACGCACTATTACTAATTCTAATTCTTAGTAGCGCTGTCACTTTCTAAAATTTGACATAAGAACAGGATAGCAAACAAACACGTGACTTTGACATTCCTAATTTGACGTACGGCGCTTTAAATAAGGAATGACCATAGAGCGTGCTCACTAATTTTAATTAATTTAAGCAGTCTTATGTCAGATAAGAAATGTCAAACTCACGTATTTGTTTGCTATCCTATTCTTATGTCAAAGTTAAGAAAGTGACAGCGCTACTAAGAATTAGAATTAGTAATAGTGCGTCCTGAATTAACACCATTGTATACAATGCCAGGCGTGAGAGACGCGATTGTTTTGGACAATCGATTGTTATGATTATTGTTACTGTATATCAAAGAGAGCATGTAGTCGACAGGGTGGGTGTTAAGAGCAACTATACGTAGTGTATGGGGAAGTTATACTATACATATAGAGGATGTTTAGATCAACTATACGAAGTGTATGGGAAAGTTATACAGGGTGTTAAGATAAACTATTCGGAGTGTATGGGGAAGTTATGCAAGGTGTTAATATCAACTATACGGAGTGTATGGGAAAGTTATTAAGGGTGTGACCGGCAATCCAAAGGCGCAGGTTCAAATCCTGCTCGAGGTCGTGGCCCGAGGCGAATTTATTATTTTCTTTCTTTCATATTTATATGATAATATATTAGTTATCCACATGGTTATTTATTTCTGAAGATATATCCTTTTTTGAAATCCGGTGTTAAATTAAGTAAAATTACCTATGCTAAAGAATATTTCAGGGTTTTCGTCAACTGAGTTATATATATAGATGTTTTTATTTCTAAATTCGGTGGACCTTATAATTTTAATAAATTTCGGTTTATCTAAAATTAATAAAATAATTTGCACCAATGTGTTTTATTGTAATCGCACAACATAATATTTACACCCTTACTGTTAATGAAATTTATTATACTAATTAAATAATGAAATGAGACATGTTATCTACTAACCAAGTCATTATCATAGCCACATCAGTCCACTGGGTACATAATTTGAACCCATGGGATCATCAGTTTTGTCTGAAGGGGCTCAGTTGACGTTAATTAAATTGAGTATGGCAAAGCTTTCTAACAATAATGTTTTCAAGAATTTCAGTCGCAACGAAATGAACATTATCCATGGATATGTTTACCAACAGTTGAATGTTTATGACGTCATGTGTTCGGGGTTGTTCTGTTCATGTAGCCACACTCGCTTGCCATGTAGCAACAGCAACACAGTGTGCCAAGCCAGAGCCAGATTATTACGCTATATTGCTGTATAATAACATGTTCTGGTAATTTAACACTTGTAACATATGGTACAGTATGCATTTTATTTCTTAAATTCTAACTGCTAAGTAAGATATAAGAATCATGCAGCTAGAGATCATGATTGCTATTGAGACACTCATTTAGTGATAAAAATCAGTTAGGTAATCATGTAATAATGATATGATTAGACTAGATTAGATTAGATTTCTTTATTTCACATTATCAATTTCATAATTACATTGCAATAATAATAAAAATGTCAGAGAATAATATGATCGTCAAAAATAAAAATTATACAATAAAATTAACGAAAAATGACAAAACTTAATTTCTATTTTAGAAATAGATTCCACTAGATATCTAAAGAGTTGTATGTCGTGATCAATGATCATAATAATGTCCCAAGATTTATGTAATCGATAATAGTGACTAAAATACACTGTGTTTTATCTTAACTGAAGTATATATTACCAGAATTTTATAAAATTTTCAGTTTTTGTTTTTTAGAATTTTATAAAATCTTTACTTCGATAAATATTGGAGTTCATAAATTTCTGAGAAATCTGACGATATGGCTGCTTAGAGGCAATGATTACCTGTATCATTATGATGATAAGAATTGTCAGTATTAACACGATGCGGAATATTAAGAGCTTATCGCGGCCCATCAGTATTATTGACTGAGTAGAGCTCTACTCAGTCTCAATACTGTGCGTGCGGTTCGCTCGCTGTTATCAAGTCTGTAACCTAAACTACTAAATGGATTTGGATGAAATTTCGTACACAGATAGATTATGACCAGTAATAATACATAGGCTAAATTTCGGCGTGGAAAAATACCTTATTCCCACGAAAAAATTCAATTAACTGTGACTAAAACCAACTACTAAGCAGGTACATAATATTAATTATTCGTTATAATTTTCGAGATTTTTAACATTTAATTGATTAATATTAGTAGAGATGTGGCCTTTAGGATTTTGAAATCCATCAGTATTATTGATGATCGTGATCCGTTAGTATTTCATTAGTATTTGGATCGTGATCCAGATATCGCGTGACAATACTGATAGTGTGTGACCTGCCAATGAAAAGTCTAAAATGGCAACCCCAAAATAATGACTAGTTTATTGAGATTTTATAGTTGTTTGAATAATGAAGCAAAAATTAAAAGTTTTGTGTATATTAATTAAGCTAAAACTATTACGTAGGGGCTATATTACTCCTTGCTTAACCGCAAAAAAAATACTAACCTGTGTAGATGGCAATTAAGGTTGTATAGGTATATAGGTGTACTGACATACCTACAGCAGCGTACAGTCATAGATAGGCGCGCGACTCTCGGCCGGGCCCGGACCAAAGACCGCGCGCGATTTTGCGCTCGATTTGTTTCGTGATAAGTGAGTACGAAACGAACTCCTAACATTAACTTTTCACATGTCTATTTGCTCCGACATCGATTTCTTGCGTTTTCATATCATAAACTTTTGCTGAGTTTCCCCTAAAATGCGATCTTGGGTTGGGAGTGCCTCATTGGTTTGTAGAGACAAACTAAAAACCAAAAGAAAACAAACATGATACTTTTTAACTTACTAAATATAGTATAGTAATTATAATTGTTACGTTGTTATTTTCTAGTACTTTTACCAAAACTGTTTTGACCTCATAGAGTTTCTAATTTAAAAAATGTAGACCATATTAAAAGCTAAAATATGGTCCAAAATCTTTTAAGTAAGAGGTAGGTCACACTTAACCATAATAAAGGTTAAAAATAATATGGTCCAAAATCTCTTACCAATACAAGGTGTAAATAAAAGTACTGTAAGATGTTTCCCAAAATACAAATAGATATTTTAGCAAATAAAATTGTCTTTTCCATACAAAGATGCTCTCCTCATCTGCATTTTTTTATGGACAAGGCAAAAAAAACATTTGTGCTTTGCGAAAGTTGTTTGTTATATCATATCGTCAGTAGAAAATTTGGTTTAAAGGAACGCAGTACTTTTCTATTCTATAAAATTAGAAGATTTATGAGGTTTCAAAACAGCTTTGTAAAACTGAGGTCTTGAAAGCACGCCCTTCCGGTATGACCATGGTGTGGTTAAACGTCTCGGCTCATATAAAATCTCTTTGAAGCAAATTGTCCTTTTCAAAAATCTGAGTTCTGATGCTTTCCTTTGGGAACTCGACCAAAAGAACATTTTGAGTAAACGATATTTTCAGTAAAGATACTTACCGGAATGGACATTACACGGAAAAGATGAGTTGATACGTATTTAGAACATAAGCATCTGCCGATGCATCAGTGTCTAAGTCAAGAGTAAGGTGAAGGCCGTGCGGCTGAACAGCGTTACGTAGATTCAGACCAGCGCGCGGCGGCGGCGGCGGCGGCGAGCGGATGACACTTTAGCCGCATACACCTAATAAAGTAATGCGCAGACTTCCTGCGGCAAAGTGGCGCGCGCGCACGGTGCGCCCACATCCTCGCGCAGGTACCGCAGTGCCGAGCCCACGGACAATACCTAATATTTTGAGAATTTGATAAGTACTATGTTTCAATTCAACACTAACTAAACTAGCTCTTTGAATTATGGTTAGGTACACCAGAAATTTAATGAGTCACGGTTTCGTTGTTTAAGTTGTTGTTTTTATGTTACAAAACGACATATTTCAAAAGTAGCCAAAATGGCTCCTACTAAATATAATATATATATATTGTAATGATAATGAATGCCGAACCATTATTCAAAAAATCTTTATTCTCTATAGTAGTGAAATTCTCTATAGTACTTAGTACTGAAAAACCCTATTATCTTAAAATGTTTTAACATTACATTAATAACAACTAAAAATATTTTGCAAGAATTTGTTCTCACTAAAATAGTATTGTTAACTAGCACGCTTACCTAGTGCTCGTTTTTACACAATAATTAAATTATGGACTCTCGTTTGTTAGGTACAGACAATTGATGTCCGTGGTCAAATCGAGCGGTGTATGAATTGGTTATATAGGTACTCGTTATACGACACATTTCCCTTAGGCCGGATGCTATCAATTTGAACACTCTGGCGCTCGCCGCAAGCGCAGTTGTAAAAACGCTCGAGCTTGCTACAGTCAAAAGATCATCGCGGCAATCACGCTACCATTTTTTTACCTGATAAATTGGTAATAGCTTCCTGAAGTTATGACATTGCGACTCCTATGCGTACAGCTAACATGCTAGTTTACCTGCTAGATGCTGAACCTAGAAAATGTGACTAAGCATTAATTCTGACTTCAGTATTGGAGAAGCGATTATAAAGTGATTATAAAGTGGTTTTATAACAGTTTAAGACGCTTAGTTAGTTTCGAAGTGACAAGTGGTATCACTGCAATGTGATACCACGTGAAAACTTTCACCACGGAAAAGGCCAGGAATGAGTTAAAGCGACCGAGGGGAAAACGGATTTCCGACATGAGGTGAGGTCTTAACCGAAAGTGAAATCTAGGGCAAATTAATTAATGCTTTCTATTTTAAAACTAAATCATAAATAGGTAGATTATTTTATCAGTGCGTTACCATACGGAGTGGAGCCGGGACGTAACCACTCATAGTGGGACTGGTCCACCAATTGGTCGCTCAGCGAGCTATGAATTGAGCAAAAAATTGTAAATATCACAGAGACAAGGCAGGGCGAGGGCTGATGATCGAGTCGAGGATAAAAATGATTTGTGCACGAGTTGTAATTTCTGCTTTTCACTTCGATTGTGAGGAAACACAACAAATATAATTGCAATCAAACAAAAACTGGTAGCAGTGGACTAATTCATATCTAACTTTACTGTCAATGGTAGCAATTCGGTTAGAACACGACTTTACTAAATCTTAACTTAAAATAATTATTGCCCACGTTGCCGACCCTATAAGTTCTAATATTAGAAAATTACGGGGGTTTGGTCAGTTCACACCGGAAAGTGTCTTTGCGACACCAAATTGATACCAATATCCACAAATCATCATCCATAAAATTTACCTACAACTAGGACACCCAGGGTTTATAAGCGAGTCACAATGAGTGCAAAACCTAAGATGATAGATAGCATGATTATTATGTACCCAGTCATAATCGTGTTTTCGTCTTAGTTGCTCATTGTTGATTATTTATGATGATGCCTTTATTATGGAACTAAGGCGCATGGCAAATAGGAAGCGGTGCGTCGCCGGTGCGTCGTTTTTGTATAGAAACTTCAAATCAAGCTGCGCGCTGCGCAGACGTTAAGTTGCATACAAAGTCGGCGCGCCGGCGACGCACCGACACCGCACCGCTTCCTAAATGCCATGCCCCTAAAATAACGTATTTATCTCACAATGGTTAAGGTGAGAGTCAATTAAAAATAATAATCAATTTAATATTAATGCTTTTGTAGTAGGTAAATGTTTACGTATGTCTAATCCAGTTACATTTTATGTAGTACCTAGTAAAAAAATCCATTAGCATTCAGCCTATTTGTGGCAATAGGTATGTTTGCCTTTCTTTTACGTCAGAACAAATCTAGTTATGTGGGTATGATTTTTTAATGCAGTAGGATTGATTACTCGAGCAGGAGTGACGCGGAAAAACTCGTGTTGCTGCGGGTGTAACCACAGGTGAAATGTTAGTTCTACTACCTTAGTATTGATCAGATCATGTTTAAAATATGATGTTGTCCCCAGGGTCGACTATCGCGGACTGAAGTGTGCGATCGCACTGCGCGCCGGCGTCAAAGCTGCCATGTACGAAAGCAGCTGCTCCTATGCTGGGGCCCTGGAACTCAAACGCAGCGCACTCAAAGAGGAACCGTGGCCCGCCACAGAATGGCCCCCCTACCGCCTCCACCAGTCCACCTTCGAACAACTAAAACAAAGTGTAGAGAAAGCAAAAGCCGCCCTACAAGACCGCTCCGGCTTACTCGGTACGGCGACGGCTTTTGGAGACTTCTACGGAGGGCAGCTAGCACAAGATGCCACCGCCACAATAGGCTTCGGCAGAACGACGAGAACGGATGACTCCATGCTCGGATCTATAGACAAAAATAAAGGACTCGGTAAGTAAATTTAGCTACATATTTTAATACTCCATCAAAAGTAAATATCGTTATCAAAATAAAGTTATAAGTTAGGTTGAGTGTATAACAACACACGTCATTCTTACGAGCCAAGAATAGAACCTTTACCTGTATTTGCTAGACATGATGTATGACGACCGACATTCACAAAGACTCTTATCGATTTACCTCATGTATAAGAGAGACGACTCCGTGCAAAACGTGTTCTTAAGCTGCGGCCCTAGGTCTGTGTTTGGAACGAATATGGGGGCAAAGTGGAACCCTTCTAGGTGAAGCGTTGCTGTAGGTATGAAGAGATACAGGGCAAGGTGGGGAGAGCATCTTCTACACAGATAACAATCTCAACGAAGGGAGCGAGCAGCGGGGGCGTTCGGGATTTTACCCTACTGTTGTCATGGCAACGGAGCCCGCCCAAACTCCGCCCTCGAGATCATCGCATCGACGCAGCCTTAATAAATACTAGTTGTGAAAATAAAAATTTATTATCTCGACGAAGTTCATTATTTTCAAACTTAGCCGGGGGTAAGCGCAGTTACCGGGGTATAACGAGGTCTTGATTGTTAGGGAGAGTTTCGCAGTTATCACAAGTGCAGTTTTGATAAAGTTTTAATGCACGAAAACCTCAAAAAGTAGTATGGTTTCAATAATTCCAAAAAAAGTTGCTTCAGATGTTTCTTATTTCAATTTCCATTATATAACGAATCATTATTCATCTAAGTATAATATTTCTATTGTCTTACAATTAATTAACTCCGTCGTTAATAAAGAGTTCGTACAATAAATAGACAAAAGCGGCTCTTTAAAAGAGACAAAAACCTTTTCGTCGTTATACAACATTCAGAATGTACGAAAAATGTAAATTCAGTTAAGAATGATTCCATTGTTGTCTTAGCAGAGTGGTCACCGAGAGATGTAGGCCCGTATTTATAATCAGCTCTCAAGAGTGACAGCGAGTTTGAGTTCGTATTGAAAATGTCATTTCAGTACAAAACGACCTGTCAAATCCATACTTAAGATTGCTCCTAATCTTGAGAGCGCTTTATAAATACGAGCCGTAGAGATCGTCCGCTTTTGTGGTTACTAATGAAAAAGAGCAGTTAGAATTTAATTTTTTGTCTAAAATGTCTTTTATTTCAGGATTTTAGAAGTGACACTTACAAAAATGTATTTACCTATACAACTCAATATCACAAAAAATACGGTAACAAAAGAGGGGCACGCCTAGATTTGCATAATATTCATATCTTGCAAAAATCCTCTCACACTCCAGCGTGTAGGTAGAAGCCCTAATCTTACGGCCATTAAGAGTAGTGTATTAAAATTTATAAGCCTGGGGCTAGGGCTGCTCGTAGTTAGCTAAAGAGTTGTTAACACGAAAATGATTGTAGAACGCCCCCGAGCGGCGGCTACCAGCGTTTTCCATGCCTATCACACTTAATATCTACACGGTATACAGAGCAATTGTCATCAATTATGATGCCGTATTTTAGATCGTATCGTGATAAAATATATATCAATAAATCATACTACAACTGGCCTGATACGCATGTTATTGATTTTTTAACGTTTATTGCATAAATGAAAGGGCTGGGGCTGGTTTGTTGTTCCACAATTTATATTCATTAAAGTAGACGGAGCCGACGCGCGTGCCAGAGCCCAGACAACTTGGTCAAGCTGAATCGGGACTACGTTGTTTACAATCACAACTCCTTGTTAAATACGTCAATATAAAAAATATATAAAAATAATAGAGTAAATTTTGCCCCATGATTTTACCTGAAATGCGAGGAAAAAAAATAAGAGCAGTATTTCCACGGAGTAGTAATTTGTATAGTATCGATGTAGCGTAGATACAGGTGATGATGATGACACTTGGTGTTGCAGACGTTCGTAAAGTAAATTACAGTGGCCGCTTTCCATGAGGCGAGCGGTATTTTTGTTTGATATGTCTGATTATAAAAAAAATCAGAGTCCACTTTGAAAAGTGTTTGCGTTAATTGAACGGCGCGATGACGGCACAATGGATAGGAACCCCGCCCCGTAATGTGCCGTTCCCGGGAATATTTATTAAAGTAACTTTCCCGACAGTTCCCGTTAATATACCTTAGAAAAATTTAATTACTTCGTTTTCTATTAAGTGTATAAGAAAATAACACTGATCTATGCCTAAGCCTTAGGTACTTATACAAGGTGTAAGTAACAGCTTTTCGCAAACTGATTGGGGTTGCTCAGTCAAAGAAACTATGAAATTACCACCTAATAATAATAATAAATAATTTTATTTCAGGCAATATTTACATTAGTAGGTGTTAATTAATGTAAACAGAGGCCCATAGAAAAAGACTTAAAAACTATTTCGACGTATGGACGACGGCAGGAGGTCTGTAGCTAAAACAAACAATTTGTATGGAGAAGCCAATAGTTTTTTTCCTTTCGGGAAAGAATTTCTTTGAATAAATTCTTCAGTTTCGTTAAATGAACAATACCTACAAGAGCTTACCCCTTACACTCGACGTATTTCATGTATCGCCATATCGGGTACAATACCTTAGAAACATTGTGGGAAAATTTTCCGGGAATATTTCTGGGAATTTGGGAACGGCACTTTGGTATGAGTCATGACATGACTATGACGTGACGGACGCGGACGCCCCGCGGGCTGCGAAATCAATATCGACGGATCATGACGGATTACACCACCGTTTGAGTGCTATTAACAAATTAGATCAATATCGTACCTACTAACAGTAATAGATCAACTGAATAAGTTTAGTTGAGGTGCAGTTCAGATTATGGAAAGGGTTCCGAAGTATCGCTTTTTCCCGCGACACAAAATATATAATACCTACCGCGACACAAGCTTTCCCGTGGGAGTAAGATAATTTATATCAAAAAATATTCCATAGTATTGTTAATCTAATTTTATACATATAATTCCTAATCTAATTTGTAGTTTTTATGAGATTCGCATTGTATTGATTTTTATTTCATGCACATTTCTGCCGCAAGCACAGACTATACCTATGTACGCCATTACTTGCGATATTTGTACCTACCTACCTACATCATGAATTGTAAATACGAGTTTACTAATTTGAACTCTGCGACACCTAAGCCGCAGCTTTCTTTTCAGCTTATGCATATAAATCATTACTCAGAGTAATTTCTCAAAAATTAAAATGTCCAAATAAGTAAATACATTCGCCCTGAGTTTAATTTTAGCATTACACCACGGCTTTTAACACTTAACACCACAAAGCCAATACATTAATCTGTGCACTCGAAATTCTCACAGGACCATCCCCTTACGCAAACAAACAATTATTGCACAATCAATAGCCACTCACGCGCACAAAATATAAATCAGAGTCAATAATAGGTCGCGTTGCGCACAGTGACATCATTTTTAGTTCTCGTCGTTTGACAATGTATGGCGCGCGGTCGGCGCCCGCGCACCCTCGCGATCCACGTTTGTTATGGTGCCATTTCATGGGAACCATGATGAATACAATATAAAGTTAATTGTGCGACAGAAACACCAGTAATGATGATACTTCACCCCTCCCCAGAGATTTATGAGTTGACTATGACCAGACCCGAAAGTGCCCGTCGTATTTAATTTGTGCAGATAAATAGAAATAAACATATTGCTCTAGTGGAGTAATTGCTAACCATATTTTGATGAATAGGTAATTATAACATAACATATACCAGTATATCTACATAAATTAAAGTCTACCTAAACCTATCTAGAGTTTGTATCACATTTTCGTACAAAAATTCTTTTTTTTTTTTTTCAGTATCATAATAAAATTTAATATTTTCTCTCTTATTTTAGGCTCAGAGAAGATATCAGGAGCTTTGAGTAAGAGCTACTCCTCGTCGACTCTCTCGGACACGCTACGAGCTACGAAATGTACAGGTACGTAAACTTTTCATTATTGCAAAATGACTCTACCCAAGGAAGTGACTCTAGGTACACAATTAGGTACTATTCCTAAATAAAATCTTTGTTGAAACATTTGATGATTAATGGGTGTAAACACTGAACAATTTTCTAAGGTGAATCAAAATAAGTATATTTAGGCGCCCATACGAATAGTGCCAGTTCAATTCATTTTGTATGGAAGGCCAACTTTTTTGTATTTCCTTGGGGAAAGTTGTCCAGTTTCATGGATCACGCCCTTAAATTTAAACTAATTTAACAATATGAGTGTTGTTCATGACTGCAAGCGACGACATACCTAGTCGGTATTGTGTTGTTAGTGGTTTGAGTGGCAACGTGTATATTTCCCCTGTATAGGCGGAACAGCTAGCAAACACAGAACTGCACAAACACCGCGTCATACGCTTCCCTCTTCGCTTCCGACACACCGTGTACGCTGAAATTAATACTTTTGTTGTTGTCCATTGGAAATTGAATTTTAGTGAAGTGTAGACTAAACACCGTACGATAAGAAACAATGGCATCGATTCGACGGAAACACGATTTAGCTATATAAAATAAAACCATATCTGTGAGGGAACAGAAAGAATATGGACGATCTCATGCTAATTCTTGTCTTTGAACTCATTAACGATCCCTGAAATTTTAAATAAGTAAACTATATTTTACAATATAAATATATTTATATTGTAAATAACATATATATATAAAAAACATATATATATATAACATATATATATATATAAAATAATAAAATATATTTATATAAAATATTTCATTAAAACATACCGTTACGTATGTTTTAATGAAATATTTAACCAAACAAAAAGGTTGTTCAGTTTAATGATTAGATTAAACACTTCTTGCAAGTAATTTAAATCATCCTCAGTTATGTATAAATGTACTTGGTCCGACCAAGTTCCCCACCTAAACAACATAATAAAATAGCAAGGAGGTGGGTTGGGTATGGGTATTCTCTGGTGGATCTCGGTGGCAGTAAACCTACTTTTATCCGTAATTTATTCGTTTAGGGGAAGAGGTATTATCTTTCATGTGGGCCGCTCTCCCCGCTTTGGGTTATCTCGCGCCTATGACGTCACAGTGCCAGCCTGATTAATGACGTCAGACCCCAGCTCTCCCTACATCTGCCTAAATTGCAGCAGGTACTTACCTACCAGTAAATTTGTAAAAATATGGCAGGGATGAAGATTATTAATCATTAGATTAAGGCATACTGATCTTGGACAATGAAATACCGTCACTATAATGGTACCAGTTCGTAGTTGCAAAAATCACGACTTAACTAATATAAGTCCATACCTGTCACTTTCTATCACGAAAAGACAGAACGGGATGGCAATAAGTTTAGTTGAGATTTAGTTAAATCGGGGTGGTTACGAATCGGGCCCAATATCTAACCAAACTAAACAGTTATGTAGTCAAGTATGGAGAATTGGAGACCCCTGAAAATACTGCGAGTTTCCTGGTGTTACGTTAGATAGATTTTCCACTCGATGTCATACACTTAGGTACATTATGAGTCTGTTTTGTCTTCAAATGAAATTTTTATTTTTATTTATCGAATGGCATTATTTATAGCCCGGATGGTGTAGTGGATAGGGCCGCGGCCTTCTGTGCAGGAGGTCGTGGTTCGAATCCCACCACGTACCAATGTGTTTTTCGGTTTTCGAATTTCATATGTACGTTTATTCGGCGCTTTTACAGTGAAGGAAAACATCGTGAGGAAACCTGCACACACCTACGAAGAAATTCAAAGGTTGTGTAACCTAATCTAGGATTGGGTCTGGTTTCCCTTCTGGGTTGTGGAGGTCAGATGGCAGTCGCTCTGTGTAAAAACCAGTGCCCTCGTTCAATCCCCTAGATTAGGTAGCCGACCCCGTGATATACGGGAAAAAGGCTAGGAAGATGATGATTTATCGTATGGCATTATTTGCTGCGAGGTCCAGAGGACAGGTGTAGCAGCCGGTTTTGTTGCACTCTTAGGCCCGTATTTATAATCAGCTCTCAAGAGTGACAGCGAGTTTGAGTTCATATCAGAAATGTCATTTCAGTACAAAACGACCTGTCAAATCCATACTTAATATTGCTCTCAAACTTGAGATTGCTTTATAAATACGAGCCTTAGCACCGCCCGGGGACAAATGTAGGGTACGGACGTGGAGCAACATCGATCAGTAACCACTATTAGAAACAGTGACCGGGACCGACGGCTTAACGTGCCCTCCGAAGCACGGAATCCGTTTTCTTCCAGACAATCAAGTGGATTCAGCCTGCATTGTCCTAACCAAACTGGGGAAAATTTCACAAAGTAATAAATAAACAAATATCAACTCTGTGTTCCCCCCCTGGGAATCGAACCCAGGACCTCCGGATCGTGAGCCCATGGCTCAGAACACTAGACCACGGAAGCAGTTCAAATGAAATTAGACTCTACGAGTAAACTTAACAACTTTCACAAAGAATTTCTTCAGAGTAATGATTTATTATTCGCTCACCCATATAGATCATTCGACAGCTGGTACATTCCCAGCTACAACTTCACAATTACATCTTTATAAAAGTTGCGTGTGTTGTGACTGAAAAGCCTTCTACAGTGAAACTACAATGCGTACTTGAGTGGAATAGTCCAAGCGTAACTTCAAAGAATGTTGAAATGCCCAGGAGCGTGGAACCACCAAAGTGGGACAATTAAAAGTTGCCTTTGGCAGATGAAAGCGACGCTCATTCTGCTTGGTCGCGCGGCTAAATAGTACTAACAATTAATCCCTACTTTAGCGTAGAATTCGAAACTGCTACTACTTAGATCAGTGTTTCAACTTAAATGTGGATTGGAGAAATACATTCTTTTTACATTTTGTAAGTACCTAGCAGTTATATTGTGTAATCGATCAATGTTGTATCATGTCCATAACGTGAGGAATATAGACAAAATAAATTGCTGCCATTATTGTAGGGTTGACCAAAATTTAATTAATTGAGAATAAAGTTAATAGTCTTGGCCTTTACCCTTTATTAAATTTTAAATTCCATTTTAATATAGAGTGGGTGGGACCAGGTTTTTACCTCCAGTTTATGAACAAGTGTTTAAGTAAGTAATGAGCAAGTGAGCAAGTACAATGAAATCAGCCTCCAGCTTGGTTAGTATGCGTACGTTCGGTGCTATTAATTAATAGTCCTCACGCCCGGAGACGTGTAGACCACTCGAAAATGCTCAAGTATCATTCAACTTGATCCCATATTGGAAACACGCGCCATTAGTTAGCAGTTAGCAGACACTATGCATAAATAAAAATGCATAAATCCTAATATTTTTAAAAATAATTCGAATTTGTATTTTTCTTTTTAAGTAGGTAGTTAATGTACACACATAAAATAAATTGAGGAAAAGTGCCTAATGAAAATAGGCTTTGGTTAAAAAATTCTTAATAACAACTCGTTTTAACGAATAGTTTTGTGAGTGAATAGTTTTGTGTTACGATACATACATATCAATATCTACTACTTGCGATTAACATTTAATTTAATAGTGAATACCAGCAAATAATTTGTAAAACCGTAACGACGTTTTACTTTTTGAGTGCCAGTACCATTAGGGTCCCATCCCACGCACGACGCGTATCGAATTCACTAATGCTTGCGCACACGCGCATCATGATACGTCACACACCGCGCCAATTTGCGGCGACAACCCTACGCAGCCATGATATTCTCATACTGTCACAATGAAGATGTCAGGGAAGATAGATAAACATATTTTAGGGTTGAACAAATGCGTTAATTGCCAGCCGGCAAGTTTTTTTTGATACCGTGATATTTTTAAGGTTAAACAAATCTTTATTTCTCAAAAAAGAATACATTAATTCACTTATATGAGAAATAATTATAGAAAAATTAAATATTTAAAAAACCGGTCAAGTGCGAGTCGGACTCGTTCACCGAGGCTTCTGTACCAACTTGGGGGTATTTAGAGCGTGTGTTATTAATAGCACCATCAAAGGCAAAAATCCGAAAACTGTAATATTACCTTACTCTACCTACTTGTACTTGTTTAGAGAGTAGTGTACAGCAAACAATAGGATCAAATCAAATCAGGCCACTTTTATATAATATGAACCCCGGACTCACCGAATGGGTGGAGATCATTACGTTACGGCCATTGGATAGGGATACGGATAATTCATTCGCTCATTCATTACTGGAACTTTTTATTATGTGATAATCTCGTGATTCTGCAACATTTTTTAATACCTACCTAATTTACTATAGCATAATGAGTTTCGCATAACTTTACTGGCATAATGAAATTTTTACATAATTATATTTTGGCATACTGTATTGTAAGCATAGCAATATGTTGTACTATATTGAATTGGACTAATTTGCAGTCGTATAATATTCATTAGGCATCTTATTTATTGTACTAATACAGTGGCACAGTTGGGTGAGTTTACTCTTTGAAAATTTAATCTTGAGTCTAAAAAAGACTTACACGACGAATCGAGAACCTCCTCCTTTTAGAAGTCGTATAAAAACAGGCATTAAGTATTTTCTTTTACTCAGTTGTTACAGCAGTGCTCTGGTAGTCACAATCGCAAATGATTTGAATACTAAAATACAGAAATACGAGTAGCGACAGTAGGTTAAGCACCCCTTAGCTACGAATATGTTTATTTATAATACAAAAGATTCTAAATTGACTTTATCACAATGAAATTACGAAATTTGTGCAAAACAATTTTGGCCACTCAGGAGTTTGTTGTTATGGCACTCTATTTGTATGCCCTTAAATACAATGCTTTATTATCGTTATGCTTTTATAACGTTATGCTACTTCCAGTTGTGCTTAAAAATATTATGCGTAAACAAAATAGTTATGCTTTTTAATGTTATGCTAAAATATTGTTAGGTGTAAAATCATTATGCTTATTTATTTTATTACATTTAACATTATGGAACTAAATATGGAACCAGTTTTTACAGCATGCCCGGGAGGAAATGCAGTTGGCACATTCTATGTTTTTCTATCACTCCCAGTCCAACATGGAAGTTTTATGCCTATTTGTAAGTAAACTGTGTCTGTTTCCAGTAGGTGCACATACTTGTTTCTATCCGAAGAAGGCAAATCGCTAACATCAATATAAACATTAAGATTACAAAGTATTCAAACTCCACGATCATACTAATCCGACCCCTGCAAATTTTATCGTCCAAAGCAGAGTTAACAAAATAAATGGCTTAAATTTCTACACCCGTAATGAATACAGAAGGGATACTGAATAAATAAATCCTTGTTACTTGTATTTTAATGCCTATAGATTGGTACAAGTCGCAGACCGAAGCGAAACTAATTTAAACATCAAGTAACTGCCAGATTTATGCGTAATTTTTCCAATAAAATTTATTTAAAAAAACGCATAAAACAAATATTTTATAGAAAATATAAAGAAAATTTAATCTGTACACTACGTTGTCCCGGGCAGTAGTTCGACGTAGGTATAGTTCGGGATTCTACAGAGAAAACAGAACTTTAAGGTTGCGTTGCGGAGTATTAAATAAATGGTTATAGGTAACTAGCTTAGCTTAGGTAGGTACTTTGTGGTTCTTGGTAGAGAGTATTGCAGTGTACCTACGAGTTTCATGCAGCGATGAAGTTATAGTAACCACGGAATAGTGAATCGTTCAACTTTATATTCAATAAGTTTTCCATTGAATACATGTTAAAGAATGAATTAGTCAGTTATGACTTGATACTTAAACCGTAGGTATAAATTCTGTGCACTGTACCATTCGTTTGCTATGCTACGTTCATTTAACATAGGCTACTTTTTTCTACGGGAAAATATCTGATTCCCACGGGAAAACTCATCACTCCGCGGGTGAAAGCTAGTTATAATATTATTATCGTTTTTTTTTAGTATACTAATTAGTATTCTAATTTTCTTCAGTCGCTTCTCGCTCATAGCTCGCATCGCCGCCGCAGTCGGACATCTATGGTACGAGCGCGACGAGCGACACGCGTCTCGCTCACGGCCGGAAACGACGCGCTGTGACGGCGGCCGTGCGCCCGCGCTCCTCGCAATGCTCAATGGAACGAACGGAGGCGCACTTAAAACATTTCTATTAAACCGAGAGGGATAAATAATTGCCCATTATAACATCGGGTGTAAATGACTGTACATCGAAAAACGTTAGGGGTGTCTTCCATCACGAGGAAAAAAGGATTGGAAAGCTAAACTCAGTTAGGGCTCGCTTCGTGCACCTCGCGATTTCAGCGATTTCGAGGAACAACATAAAGTTGACCTCGACACTAAACGCGATGAGCTGAAATCCCGCCAGCCTGCTGCCATTCAATACCATTATAAGCAAGGTGTTGTCACGTGCCCTAAGTGCACACGCAAGTTCATTATAGGGCGCACGAGCGCCGCACAAACTAGGAGTGGTCGCCATGTCCAAAATCGGTCGGAAGGATCACAAAAACTACAATCAGCTTCTTTGAGAAAAATATATGTCACTTTCATGCTAATCTGCATATTTTTTTGTCCCTAGTAAACGTTTTCCAGTCCAAACAAACCAAACCAGACCGATCAAACATAAAATACCAGATTAATACATTCTGAATATCGAAGTCACCTTCTTGCATTCTAGTTTATATGAATTTTGCCTTATTTTGGTCACTTATGCACGTACCGTATCATGCACGGATCCAAAGTGGTCGACATCTTCTGCAATCGACTAAAAAAAACTGGTTTTAGGATTTTATCTGAAATACGGAAAAAAACAGAATATCGCCAGCGTGTTGCCCTTGCACACAGCTCCACAGCTCTTTTAAAAAAAAAACACGTGAAATAATGTTAATATCTATGGTTAATATTCTGACACTGTCACATGTTGTATTTTATTTTACATAAATTTTATTATTATGTATTCACATAAATATTCTACGATATACCCCATTTTTTAACACTGCTTCTCTATACCAAAATGTAAAAGAAGCAGACAGTTTAAAAACACATTTTTTTTCTACTGGTAGCTACGATGTCGAACAAGGATCACTATGAACGTTTGCTGCAGTACAAAGCGCAACTTGATGTTGCTATACAAGAAAATAACCGAATCCAGCAACTTGCAGCTGCGTTAATCGGCATAAAGCCACAATCCACGGCTGTAGAAATAGTTGCTAGAGTATACTGCAAATTTTGCAACCTCTATAACAAGCTATGCGATGTATACGATCAAATGCAACAAGTACAAAGACGGGAATATATAAAGAAAATTATCGATGCTGTAACGTGCCGCATGATAGAACTAAAAACCTCATTGGAAACAATAGAAGTGTTTGAATACACTTACTATGATAACGCTCTGAAACAAATGTTTATGATACCAGATGATGTACAAATCTTATGTCCGTTTTTTTATCCGTTTGAAATAAGGCAGGAAGAAATACAGTATATACTCGATGAAATTATGTCGGGTAACCGTCTCGGTGATCCGACACCAACGCCATCTGAAATTGAAAGAAGAGAGGAAGCTCGTTTAGAAGAAGAAGCTCGTATAGCAGAAGAGAAGGAATTGGAGATAAATCGTAAAATTGCTATGGGGGAGGAAATACCAGACGAAACTACTACTATTGTATACACTCCAGAACAGTTAGAAAAAATTAGAAAAGAAAAAGAATATATGAAACATGTTTTAGACATTCAACGAATGGAAAGAGGTCGGTTAGTAATCTTTAATAAAATTCAAAAAGCCAACAAAGATCTTAACTTGTATTTAGATTTAGCAGGTCTAAAAAAACCTAAAGCTCCAGAACCTGTTAGACACAGAGCGGCTGACTTTATACAAAAGATATATCGAAGATTCATGGAGTTAAAGAGAGAACACATAAAAGATTACCAACTGAGATTGAAACTTGAAATGATTATGCCATCATTTCAGCCACCTTCTGCTAAAATCCAATTAGAAAAAGTCAAGGAAGTGCGCCGTACTTTTAGAAGAAATTATTATAAAAAATGGCTAGACGAAAACGTAAAACAGAAGAGTCACATCCTTTTGTTAAAAGAGGGATCAATCATGGAAGACATATCTACAGAAATCAGAAGTTGGTTTCAAGAATGGTGGGACGAAGTCAAAGTTTTCGACGAATTTCCATGGCCAGATGAAGGTGGGTCCATTTTAGTAGTCAACGGGGAAACTTTTTCTATTGACGAATATTTGGAGTGGAAAAAAAAAGAAGAAAGAAGACTCAAACTATTAGAAAATAATCCAAAGACCAAAGAAGACATAAAAGCAGAAAAGCTTGCTGAAAAAGAAGAGAGAAAAAGATTGGCATTAGAGGCAAAAGAAAAAGAAAAAAAGCGTATTATTGATTATAAAAAGATGCGCCTTTCTCCAGAAAATGACCCGGGCGTGTACCTTCCAGTCGGAAAAACAGTTATACCAGTCCAAGAAACTTGGGATGATTATGAAAATCATTGGAGATATCTTGATGTTAATAATCCTGCATTAGATGTTATGAAAGGTTATATAAGGAACCTCGTTTTGGAAAACAAGTATCACGAAGTTAATCTTGAATTACGTCCTATTGTTGACGAAATGATGAAATTAGAGTTGAAATTATTAAAAGCCGCTCTAAAAGTAGATTACGAAGCTATAAAAACAAAAATACCTATCACTAAAAAAAGAAAGAAACCGAAGAAAATTAAACCTCCAAAAATAGATAAAACTAACCCTGCAAAAGTATTTCAGAAGTTAGTAGATGAAGAAATAGTTGTCAAATATCCTCGTACTACACTTGAGGATTATTGGGGAGATAGAAATTATGCCGCTGCCGATCAAAGAGCTATACTATGGACACCAATATTTCCACCACCTTGTATTGGAGATGTGCAGGAACAAATAAGAGTACGTTGTCTCTTGACTCTTGGAGCGAACTGTCCCAAGATGGCTAGAAGCCAACTGCTTGTGGGGCCTAAAGGTTCTGGTAAACGAACGTTAGCCTATGCAATTGCAACTGAAACAAATTCAATTTTAATTAACCTTTCTCCAGATCACATTTACAATAAAATGCCTGGAAATAAAGGTTTGAAACAAATAATACAACTAGTGAACAAAGTAAGTCGAATATTTCAACCTACTGTAATTTTAGTGCATGATGCACAAAAATTATATTACAAAAAAGTACCAAAAGAAGAAAAAGAGTTCGACCCCCAGAGGCTTTCAAAGGTATTGTACAAAGATATAATTAGAGGTCTAAAAGCACCTGACAAAGTGATGGTTATAGGAACAGCTTCCGAGCCATGGCTAGCAAAAACTGCGCTAATGAGGAAAGCTTTTCCTACCTGTATTTTACTTCCTAAAAGTGATTATGGAAGTATTTCGTACATTTTAACAAAAGTGCTTATGAGATACCACAATGTCAGTAGAGACTTCAATGTGCATAGTCTAGCGCAAGCTCTAAGAGGATATGATATTAACTCTATACGAGTAAACATTGAACGTGTTTTGAACGGTAAACGTATAGCCGAGCTAAAGTTTAGACCTTTAGAACCAATGGAAATAGTTGAATCTATAGTTCAAGATGAAAACGCGAAGTATACCGACAATTTTGATTATGACTTATTCAAAAATTGGTACCGCTCATACTCCTCCTTCGCTCCTAAGTTAGATGAATATATGAATATGTTAGCTAAACAACTTGAATTCAAAATGAAGAAGGAGAAAGGTAAAAAGAAAAAGAAACCTGCATAAAATAAACAATATCAAACGAATGTGTTCTTTAATCATGATTATGATGATGAGATGACTTTAAATTAATAAAGTGAGATGCTGATTCCACATCCTAAAATTATTTTAGTTTTATTTCATACACCTCCATGTTTATTTGTCGTTCTTTTGCGGAAAAAAATCTACAATACATGGATCAATAAAACTATTTAAAAAATTCTTGGTCTATCTACTAGTAATGTTTTATAAACTAGTGTTTTATTAATTAAGGCCGGTTTGCATTATGCTTAGTGACATGTTCAAGTGGGAAGAGCATAGTGATTAAGGTTTTGACAAGTGCGAGTGAGAAGTATAAATTGTGAAGTGATTAGTGTAAGTGTTACGTACAATCCCCGAAATCGCCCATTGGCCGGAAAAAAGGCACACTTCGCGGATTGGTAAATTCAAAATGTGCAATCCTCGAAATGTCCTCTCATTTCAGCCATTGAGCGTTTTACAAAAACCATTTCGCATTGATTGAGCAACCCCTATCAGTTTGCGATAAGTTGTCCCTCATGCCTGGTGTTTTAATGTCCTTTACACCTGATATTTCAATGAATTCAGCCATCTATGACACCTCACCATTTTAACATGAAACTTTTAATTGATTTATGGATAGATTATCACTATTTTAGAGACTTTTCATTGTAACTTTGTCGAATTATCCTTTCTTTCCAGAGATATATTTTTTTGAAATATGATTTATTCTAAAGGGTTTAAGTCACAAAGTTCGTCCGTGGGTAACTTTTCCCTTTACCAAGAACCTTGTGTCAAGAACCAAAAAAATTTACAACTTGATTGATTGTCAGTTTAGGCAAAGGATATTGTGACAGAAAACCGAAATCTGTCCAAAAAATATATTTTTTTATATAACTCAAAAAAAATTGTATTAAAAAATCCAAAAAAATATATGTTACGGCTAATACCCGAAGTGCGGCTACACCTAGTTTTAGCCGGTTAGCCTAGGTGTACACTTACTCTTGGTTAAACCTAGTACGAGCCAATTATTTTCGGGTAAAACTAGGTCTATCCTTCATCCCGCCAAGCCTTCCGCTCGCGTCACACTCATGATTCACAGCATCTGCAGCAGCGGCGCGGGGTGGAGGGCATAGCGAGGCACGCGCCTCTGCAGGTTGTGACTCAATTGTGAGCGCCAGGTGCTGCTGATTTACTGCAGGTCTACTAGCGAGTGTGACTCACAGCGTCTGCAGCAGCAGCGCGTGTCTTAGTTTTATCTAACAGGGATTGTCTAGACCTAGTTCTAGCCGGAATGATATCGGATAGACCTAGTTTTATCCAACAGGGAATGGCCGAACCTAGTTGTAGCCGGCATGATGAAGGATAGACCTAGTTTTACCCGAAAACAATCGGCTCGTACTAGGTTTTACCAAGAGTAAGTGGCTACACCTAGTTCTAACCGGCTAAAACTAGCATCACAAAATCTTCGAAACTGTATATTTATTTCAGTACCTAATGCAAAATGAGGTCTTGTGGATTGGCTGTTTCGTGTTTACCAGTCCGCGAAATGGTTGTTGTAAACGCTCAATGAAACGCTCAAGACAATTCGGGGATTGCGCGTTTTGGATTCGCCAATCCGCGAAGTGTGCCTTTTTTCGGCCAATGGGCGATTTCGGGGATTGTGCGTAACATCAGCACTAATCACTTATAGAACAACTAATGTAGATAGGCGACCTTTCTAATTTCTGACAAGTAGCTCTGCCCCGCGCACCTCCTGCTTTGCCGTTGCTGTTGAAAAAGAAAAAAAAATGTTGTTTTATCCGTAGGTTTTCTCACACGACTGCCGCTTAGTACCATTGCTTTAGTGTGCGTGAGTTCGCCATAGTGTTACGCACACAAGCACGCGTGTCCTTCCGTAGGTACGCACAACCGCAGGTATGGCCGAGCGGCAGTCGTGAGATAAAACGACTATCTATCAAAACTTATAAAATCGTTTGTCCTTACTGACTGACTGACTGACTGATTCATCAACGCAGAGCCTAAACTACTAAAGCTAGAATCGTTAAACTTAGAGAGCAAATTCCTTCTATAACGTAAACTCCCACTAAGAAAGGATTTCCGGATTTTCCCTCCCTAAACGGGTAAAAAGGGGGGGTTGAAGTTTGTATGAAAGTCCATCAATATTGAAGGTAGGATCTTCAAAATTTGTATTTAGGCTAAAAAAATTTTGATTAAAAATTAATTTATACGTGTTTCAGCATTTTTGTATTTTTCACCCCTAAGAGGGTTAAATAGGGGATGGAAGTTTGTATGGAAATTCCGTCAATTTTGATAGCAGGATCTTCCAATTTTGTTTTTGGGCTAAAGATTAAAAAATAATGAACACATGTTTCAACGTTTTTGTATTTTCCACCCCTAAGGGGGTTAAATAGGGGATGGAAGTTTGTATTGAAATTCCGTCAATTTTAAAGGTAGGAACAGCAAGGGAACTCAATCCCACGGGAAAACTCTTAGCTGCGGGTGAAACCGCGGGGCAGAAAGCTAGTCTAATCTATATAATAAAAGTACTCGTAGCATATCCGTAGCAGCTGCGCAGCATAGTGTGGTAGCACCTTGTAGCGCTGTGTTGTACGTACCTACATCAAAAGAGGGCTCGAGGGTTCAAAGCGGAGGGAATTCTCCCTTGCTGCGCTATCGATTCCAAGCATTATTGATAGAGGGCGCTCTATTCAGAGTACAACCTTAGTACAACCTTCCTCCATGGTGCAACCCCGACTACGCTAGTTCACCCTCTTATTTCTCGCTAAACCATGCCAATCCTAATAGATGGCGCAGCAATCATTGCGCTCATATAAGTAATCTGTGTTGATGTGTTTATTAATTATATTATTATTGGTACGTGTGTACGTATCATGGATAGTATGAAGTATAATTAAATATATTACTCTATGGCATTAGTTTGGTATTATATAAAATTTCTCTATTTATAATAAAAAGGGGTTGCTCAGTCAACCAAACTAAACAACTATCACCGGTTTTTTTTTTCAGGAAGTAAAAAAAAAAATACTTACTTGGAATACTATCTGACAAGTATCTGACTACCTACTTACAGTTGATAAACGTTATGAAACAACAATTAGGATCCAAAGTCAATCTGTTGTTTAAATTAAAGGCGTTCAAATAAGTTCAATGTAGATACTTTTGGGGACCACATAGCAGTCAAGTAAAAATATCCTCTAATCCTCTATACAGTATTTGGCAAACGTCTTGAAGAGGTGGTTATGATATGACATTACGCATTCTAAAGTACAGTGCGCGACCACATCAGACCTCACAGGTCGTCCAACCCCGGAAAATGACATCGGCAGCTTCATAGTCGCCAAAAATCACGAATTTTCCTAGTCCCCAATAAAATTAGTAGCGACTGAATACTGATTTTTTAAACATACCTATAGAGGCAGCTGTGCCATCACGAAAGTAGGCATTGATAGCTCTTTACGCAATCTTCTTTCTTACAGCGACTGCTATAAAAAATCACAAATCTATGGCGTGGATACGTATCTTTGCACGGAGTCAGTTTAACACGTCTAATATTTTTTCATTTAGCTTTTTAAGTACTTTCTCTTACGCCCTACATATCTATGCTAATATTATAAAGAGGAATAGTAGATTTTATTACGTGGGAGCAAAATAATATTTTTAAGGCGAGGGCGCTTTTTTGAATCCCGAGCGTAGCGAGGGATTCTAAAGTAGAATCCTGAACGTAGCGAGGGATTCAAAGTACGTCGCCTGAGCCAAAATATTTTTGCTCCTGAGTGATACACTCTACTTTTCATCCCCATCTATGAGAGAAAAAAAACGGTTCTTCCCGCTATGCTAGAGTTTCGGTATGCTTGGATTGTAAAATACCTAAAAAATAGTGCCGCTTTGCTATAAATTTCTCAGTTCCACCTTACACTAAGGCCTATATTTATAAAACGATCTCAAGATTGAGAGCAATATTAAGTATGGATTTGACATGTCGTTTTGTACTGAAATGACATTTCTGATACGAACTCAAACTCGCTGTCACTCTTGAGATCTTATTATAAATACGGGCCTAAGGAAGGTACAGTTCGTAAGAAATGTATAATATAAAGCCCAACGTCAAGCCTGGACCAATTTAATTTTATGTGTATTGTTGAGTAATCAAATTTAAAACTAAAAACTGCCCAAATATCAAAGACACGTGTTTTTAAGCCGATCGATGTCTTTGATACCTACTGGTCGTTACATAAACCATGTCAGAAGCTTAAAAATAGTTTTAATTTCTTGCCAGCCAGGATTGCGGGCTTGCTTGCGGCCACTAAAATTTTCCCCGGAGGAGTTGCAGAAAATATTCAACATACAAGAATTTTATAAATACTTTATAATGAGAATAAAAAATATGTTTGAGTTTATTATTTTGATTTTATTAATTTAAGTATTAATTTGAATATGAACTTGGTAATAAAATTAATATTCACTATCCCGCTTTCTGCTATGTAGATAATATGATTATACCTAAAGGTTGCCTGGTAGAAATTGCTGCTTTAGCAATAAGGCCGCCTTTATTGTCCTTATTTTTCTGTTGTATGTATTTGTGTTTCTTTGTGCAATAAAGTAAGTATTGTATTGTATTTTATAATACAACGTGTAACAGAAAGGGTATATGCATCGAGAAATGTGTGAATCTACCCATGAAACTGAACAATTTCCCTAAGTAACATAGGTCGAAAAACGAAAACTAAATTTTGACCTTCCGTACAAAATGCATCAGCTGATAGCGCATTTAGTATGGGAAGTCATTTTTTTCGTATTTCGACCTATGTTTCTTAGGGAAATTGTTCAGTTTCATAGTCCTGTAGATTCACACATTTCACGATTCATATACCCTTTATGTTACATGTTGTATAAGAAAAATATTATTATTAATCTCTTTATACTGATTAAAAAATTAAGTATACGGAAGGATGTGAATCTGCCCATTAAACTAATAGTCATGTGTCTGAGGCATGGAAAACAACAAGGCGAGGACTTTAAAAAATACGAGTCAGTCAAATGTATTAAATGTCACCTCATTTATTTCTAATCATTCTGTTGATATGTAGAACACTTATAAGCATATTATTTTCATTAAAAAAAAACCACACCGGGGCACAAGGGGCAGTTGCTATCAAAATAACAGCTTTATTATTATAGAAACTAAATTAATAATTTATTTGTGAGTAAAAAACAGTTGAAAGCCCCTAAATTAAAATAAGAAACACCGAATAAGAAAAATAAAACTAAGAAAAAAATTAGTTGATATAAATATCAAAAAATCAAAATCGGATTTTTTCGAACCCTGACTGTAATACTTACTTGACTTACACAAAGAGTTGTGATGAGGGATTAAACTCTATAAAAATGGTAGCTGTAACAGGTGCAATTCGTATAGGTATACATTTCAGATACATTCTCTTTTATTTTTTCCTGTCGCAGCTACCATCCTTAATATAACAGAGTACATTATAATATTTTCACATTTAAGCATTTTTCTTTTGACTGTCCAAGAATCAGATTCCGAGCAAAGCGAAACCTATACCGAAACTCTAGCATAGCGGGAAGAACCGGAAAAAACAAACGAGGCACCTAACTAACACTTGTAGCTTTAAA
This sequence comes from Scrobipalpa atriplicella, assembly GCA_029255725.1. NCBI lineage: Eukaryota > Metazoa > Arthropoda > Insecta > Lepidoptera > Gelechiidae > Scrobipalpa > Scrobipalpa atriplicella. The sequence continues at coordinate 184,966 of JARACY010000007.1, forward strand.
TATTATAGAATGTTATACTGCTTTCACTGCTAGAAAAATTATTTAATAATTTGTAAAAAGAGTCTAAAACACAGGCTCCCTATAAAACCCTGCTGCCTACGTGCCGTAGTTCGTGCCATCGTGCATTTTCAATTTGTTTTTTTTTTTAATCAATCGTCGCGCAGTCTAACCAGCCAGTATTTATTCATACCATAATTTGAATTCGACATCTAACTATTTTGTTTTCGTTCCGCGTCAAGCCAAATCAAGAAAAAAAATAAAGATGTTCCAAATTCAAAAAATGCAATTAATAGTACTTTGTTTATCGAGGGGAGAACATGACCGATTCCTACGAGAGTGTAGTTTGAGGCCCGAAGCGCAGCTGAGGAATGAACCAAATCAATGAACCAAAACGTTTAGCCGGTCCCGGTACTTGCCTTTGTGATTACACAAACTTTGGAGAAACCTCTGTGAGGTGTTTAACTTTGGCACACAAAATTTATGTTTTTTTTTCTTCCTGAAGGACAAAAGCTACCGTGTTGGTAACACCTCCATTGCTGACAAAAAAGAGGTCGTGTAAAAAAAAAACAAGTGCCCTACAACGTATAAACCAAAAAATCCATAACAATGATCAACATTATTTAAATTATAATATCTATGTTCGATGGCGCTTTCCGTGTACATACAAGCAAGGAAGCGTCGCAATTCGTCGGTCATAGCCCCGAGCCGGCCAATGACGTAAATTACGGCCAGTGTTGGGACGTGCGCACCATTATCCTATCGATAGTATCTTATTTTTCAACATCTTATCGAGTGGATTTTTGAGACGACGAACGAACCGTTAAATCCTTGTGTAGAGTTTTTAAACCGCCTATTAGTTATAGCTAATAGGCTGCTACATGGTTTGTGTAACGACCACAATCAAAGACAGTGACCGAGACCGACAGCTTAACGTGCCTTCCAATGCAGGTGCATGATTCAGCCTGCATTGTCCTAACTAACCGAACTGGGGAAAACCTCACAAAGTAATAACTTGATTCCCCCCTTGGGATTCAGACCCACGAACTCCAGATCGGGAGTCCATTGCTCAAAGCACTACACCACAGGGATAGTTACGACATCATAATGGTGTCGACGTGAAGCGTCATAACCTCGTAACTCCCAAAGTTATCCCAAAAAGTACGTAGTATCAGCCCGGGCTTGGGAAACCAGTAGATGAAAATTGTATCCTATAGGCGCTATTGCGCTCAGTATCAAAGCTTGATGGTCAGGGTTCTCTAGGCTATCGTTAATCAGGCAGTCTTCGAGGTACCTTACCTGCTAGTAACAGATAAAGCTTGAACCAGTAATTTCAGGATTTGCTGTATTCACTAGTTTCAATACAAATAAGTAAAGGTACATGAAATCTATTTTATGTTGAACAACTTTTGTCCTATTATTAAAAAGCTTCAAAATGTCTGTTCTGGGCGTAAGGAAGTATAAATACATAGAATGTGCAGACAAGAAATTTGACTCATATATCTTGGACTAATATATGATATGACCCATAGAAATAAAACTATAGAGAACATATAATAAGTCTTCCATAATAAATCAAAAAGACTATAGTCTTTTATCGGTATACCGATAGCGTGTCGTATCCCTAATTTTCGAAAAGTGGGTCGTAGATAGGTGCTTACCGAACAATGGGCGGGTGTCGACTGAACCCACTACCGCTGGCTTCACCTCTCCGGACGCCGCTGTCTCCGCTCCCCGCCGCCATTTCCGCGAAAGAGGGGGGGCTTCCGCGAACTGCCGCCACAACTACAATGGACCCTTTATATCTTCCTACCGCTAATCTAGTAGCTGATAATATGATTAGTACTCGCCTTTGTACGCGCGTATGTAAATCTCTGCTCGAGGGGTGTTCACGGGCTGAACTAATGCGTTTCAGGCGTTCGTCTGCACTGCTTTCGGCTTTTGTATTCAGTTCCACAACTAACATGGCTTTTCATAAGAGTTTTACTCTTATCCAGAAAATTATAATTTATAGTTACTTACTCGTCTGTTTTTCTCTGGTTGATGTAATACTTTTAAAACATTGAATTAGATTTGATCTGTTCTTCCTTCCGCATCATTATCTATCTCTTACCTACTCAGAGCATCTTCGACTTCACGGAGCTACTCAGGACAGGGCATGCGTTTTCAGCCACAAAAGCACTAATCTGCTTCATAAATATTTAAGATTAATAATAATACTCACTTAAAAATAAAACTGATAGATGGCATTAATCGATTAATTATGAGTTTCATGGAATATTAAATTTGTCTGGTACCCCTGGTACGACGTCAAATCCTAAAAAGTTCTTACTAATAGATTCTGTGATATGTGATCGATCTCGCTTAAACTTAAATGCTGTCAAACATGTTTAAGTTCTATTTTTCATACTTATCAGTTAAAGAGATAAGAGCAACACGATGAGAGCTATTTATGATTGCTACGGTATCGTTTACACTCAGATGAGTATAGATAAAGGCTCATAATGACCCTTGACGAACACGAGCGCTGGTTGTAATTGAAACTCAGTAGGTATCTGGTAGGCACTGCTTCTCACTGAACTGTGAACATCTATTGTCACGTCGCAGCGTATCTCTTTCGTTATCATGATATTATGTTCTCCATTGTCTTTCACCTGAAACATATGCCAAATAAGTTCCAAAGATAGGACGTTGATTAAATTTTGCCAAGTAGGTAAACGATTTCCATCTTATGAGGATTTGTTGTCGATTTTGCTATTTTCATCACTTTAGTCATAGGCATAGGGTATTTCTTTTTTCTAATTATAGGACCCAGGTATTTGCTTCATGACAACTTTTATCAAATTAGGAAAATGACACCTCATCACGGATCTGTCAAAATATTTTTCTGCTAGGGGCTACGGCGTAGCACGCGTAGAGATTTGATTGAAGTGATTCCTTTCAAGCGCGACCGACAACCAGAATCCGATGTAATAGGTTATATAATATTTTTTTATTACTAGAAATGGGTTTGCTCTTGACTCTAGAAACAAGGTTAGGGATGACAGTGATAGAGTCAACGATGGAGCGACCCAGAAGATGCTGTTATGGCACTGGCACTCTCACTTGCCAAGTTGTTTGGCACCGGACTCCGGTGAATCTGAGTCAAACTGCTGGATTAGATCGTAAAACCGGTGCATTGAGTTAGACGGAAAGTCGGAAAAGAGACGGACGCCGGACGCCGGACGCCAACAATCGGAAGAGAATCGGTTGAAAAAACCGTCCTACAAAATACGAACATGCGGGCATGTCAATGCGAAATCACATTCAAAAATTAATACTTATTTTTCTCTAAAATACCTAAAATTTCTATTTTAAGGACAACAGGAAGTACAAAACATTTTAGCAAAATTCAATGCTCAGTTCAACACTTCTCAAAGTCTTAATTGAAAACCAAACGAACAAAGAAAGTAATTAAATTTCATCCACCAGTGGATTTCATTTTCAAACTTGTAATTTTAGAAGAATTCTTGAATTTGGAAAAACAAAGCAAACCTATATATAGTATAGACCAATGTGTTTGCTATATTAGTCCCGCAATGAGCTGGTTATCGAATTATATCGACTATTCCAACTAATTCGTAGTTCACCCCCGCTCCCCCCGAGCCCGCCCTGGCACCTCCCTCCCCCGCGACCCGCGCTTCACCCCCCCAACTCTAAACTCATTTCCTGTGCGCCGCCTGGTTGTATTAATTTTAAATTAAGTACGGATAAAGCAACGAGCTGTTGGTACGAGTCGGGTAGGTATGATATATGCAAATAAATATGTTCTTATATATCATCATCTCTCTCTCTGTTTTTTCTCCTTTGTAGTATGAGAGATGATATTCTATGTTACTCGTACCTATCTATAAATAAATATAATGTTTTGTCAAACGATCTTGAACAAATTATGATGTAGAAATGATGTCAGTTTTAATTTTTATTACGCAATTATCATAGAACCCATTGGTCAAACGTTCGTGTTGCCTTCTTTATCTGCCAAAGTCCACTTACCCAAATAAGGCCGCCTCAAAGACCTGAAAATTAAAAATCTGGAATCAAAAGGCTTTAATCCTGAGCTTGGGCGGCAGCGAAGCGGCAACGTCCCGACCGGAAGTGCGCGAAGCGGCAACGTCGCGCTAGCATCGATCATGGCGGCGCGCACACACACACGTGCACTCCCTATCTGTTCGCCACGCACACACACTCACTCTCCTCAGCGCCTTGAGGTGTCAGAGGTTATTTAAATTAACCTACCTAAGCAACTACCTAAGTACAGCTTACATAAGGAAACCGGTGTTTTTCTTTGATTTTGAGCCAAAGGTTATGCTATTAAGATTCCATGTTTACCTTTGAGAAGCACCGTTATTTTCATTTGATACTTATAGTGTTTTCAGTATCGGTTCGTATCGTACTTTATGTTTTTTTTTGCTATAGGCTACGGAAGTACGGATATACATAGCTATTTATTTTTCAAAATAAATGTGCAAAGCTTAGCTTAGTATGTGCAAAATTTCGTGATTATACCGAGCGTAATAGTTAGCGTAATAATTTACTAATTCGAAGAAGTATATAAATAAACTAGCTTTCCGCCCCGCGGTTTCACCCGCCGCTAGAAGAGTTTTCCCGTGAGATTGAGTTCCCGCGGTAAAAAGTTGCCTTTGTCCTTGATCAGGTTATTGCCATGTAGCTGTTAGTATGACCACATCTAAAAGATTCTTTTATTTCTGTGTGAGTTTAATATTTTCTGTAGTAAAAAGCTGATATTGCTATGCATGCGCATCGCACAGTGAGCGTAGCTTTCTAATAGTAAAAGAATTTTAAAAATAGGTCTATTAATTTTCGAGTTCATCGATTAAAGGCACTTTTCAAGGGAGTCTATAGAAGCCGGTTTTAATGAAAATCCGGCACTTTGATGCCGTTTTATCTAAACTGTACCTATGTGACATCATTGTCAAAATGTGTGCAATAAATAGGACTCCGTAGATATATATTATAGTTTACTACACTGATAAAAATAATTTGGTTTGGACTGCTACAATAAAAAGTAAAAATAAGAATACCAATATTGCATATTTTATATAATTTTATCATCGTGGTGATATCATCAAGGAATTTAATTTAAAATTTTGTTTAAAATATGCGACGAACGTTATAAAAACGTAGAGATCAGTGTTCGTAGCGATTTGCTACGCGAGTGCTACGCATCAATTATCATTTGAATAAAACTTGTAGACTTCATTTCTTATTTTATTTATCGGTGGAATTGTCATGTTTAAATTTCTTCAGTCACATTTCTTGACCGATTATATCATAGTCAATTATATTTTATATTAAAGTCGATTGTAGCTGTCAAAGTAATATTTTCTGTCGTTACAATTTAATTATCACACTATACTATACGTACCTTAATACTGGACTGAACTGAGACTAATAAAAAATATAGAATTTAGCAGCTTTTTCCCGTCCTATTAATAAAATAATCTTAGATTTTGTCAGAAGTTCTCAATCTGCGTATACCAGCTGATTAAAAACTCAGGATTCCACGCGAACTATAGAAGAAGCAAGCCTGTAAGGTTTTATATAAACGTGTATGAATGTATGTATTACGTAAAAAGTTGTATTTTTATTGTATGTCGTGCTACGGCCAGTCGGTCGGTCGGGCTATTCGACCCAGACCGCGTAAATCAGAACTAATTGCCGGTCACGACATTGCTGTGACCGCCGCGACCGCCCTTTACAGACAGCTCACGTCAAAAATATCCATTTTTTTTATTTATCAAAGCATAATTGTTCAAAGATAGGTAACAGTCAGTTAGTAGGAATAATAGGTGAAGAATAGTAGGTATATTTACCTAGAACTATAATACTGAAAGTTTACGAAATAATTATCGATATGAAATAAAAATTAGTACTAATAGCTAGACTACATAATAAGCTGTTTGTTTATCCTATTCATATGGTTGATGCGTGATTGAATAACAAACATCCAACTATTCAAACATTCAAATATCCAAACTTTCGCATTTATAATATTAGTAGGATATCGGAAACTTCAAATTATTATTTTGTAATGGAAACCAGATTCCCAGACACTATTAATAAATTGCTTCCGGCCGGCAAGGAAATCTTCATGGTCAGCATGAAAGCATCGATCAAAAAAAGCTTGACCACGGATTACATTGTTCTATGGATTTCATTCAAAAAGACTCAGCACCTCGTAAAAATGTCTAAAATGGAAAACCTTATGCCTATACTCATCCAATTACATGGACAATAATCGAGATACAATAGGCACCATGAAAATAATAAAACGCGCGAACAAAGCGTGGTCTGGCTGCATTGTTCGCGGGTTCGAATACCGAGTCAAATTTAAAATAAAAACAATACGCAGATCATGACAAACGATTGCCTCGAGCCAACAGCGGACGGCCAAGAATCGAATGCCTGTTTTATGGCTAAAATATGAAAAATATAACACTTCATAACATGGAATTTGAAAGCGTATTGAAGGCATTGAAGACATTTCAGATAGCTGGAAATTTGTCCAACCCAGCTCGATGTGTTATTTTACTATACTGTCTAATACGGGGATGAAATGTAAGAATTATATAAGTACTCATTTTAATATGAACCTACCTTCCTAAAAATACTGATCAGAATACTGCCTGAGGTGTTATCATTTCAAACATCTACGTACAGCTTTTCCTCGGAACCCTAAAGTGTTTGTGAATAGAAATTCAAATGGCATAAAACAATTTTTGCCAAACGGCTGGATGGATAAGCCTCTAGCTAACAGGCTGTCGCGGGCCACAAAGCGTCCTGATTACCGACGCCGGCGAAGCTCCCAGTCATTATCTCCCGCCCACCCTGTTTATTTTTCTCAGATAAAGATTAGCCAGAGTGCTTTGCGATTGGCGGGGTGGCGTGTTGGATAGAGAGGGGGTGAGTTGTGGGCGTGTCGGCGCGGCGCCCCGCCCCCCGGCGTCGTGGGCGCCGCGCGGTGAGTCGTCGGCTGACATGGGTGCCGCGCGTACCGACATGTGGTTGCTGCAACCGTAACCATGCTTGATATCAAAAGCTCTGCCGACTACCTCAGTCGGTCAGGCACATTTACCAACTTCTCTATGCTGTTTGCGGGTGAATATACCTTTTTATTATTAGTGACGTGTTGTGCTGTGTTTTGTGATGTGTTGTGAACCGATGTTGTGATTGGGGGTGCAATTTGAATGTGTGTTTTAATCAGATATTATTCTTAGATGTTTATTAACAAAAATATGACGCAACTAGGTCTTTGCGTCAAACAATTAAAACAATACCTTTTTTGATAATCCGATATGAACAAACAAGTATTATGGAGGTATAATTTTTTAGATGTTATGTGATTTTAGATATTTGATGGAAATTAAGATACCTAGAGAGTCTCAAATCTTTGAAGTAACTTTGACATATTAAAATGGCACTGATTTAATTTTAGGCCTGTATAAAATAATCAGTCCCCCAAGAGTGACAGCGAGCTTGAGTTCGTATCAGAAATGTCATTTTAGTACAAAATGTCTGTCACTCATTTGCTGGATCAATCCTAGATTTTTACGCGCGCGAAACTTACTAGTTTTTTTTTCTATCGGAAATGGGTTTTCTCTTGACTCTACTCTAGGTCGTGGGCGTAGGTAATGCCAACTATACCTACTAACTGAACAAAATATCGGGCACCAATAAAGTGGTACCTTACCTACCTGCACAATAAATAAATATCGCTTTGTACCTAATACTTATAATACAGACTGTTTACTTTATCAGAATATTCTATCTGCTTAATATTTGCTTTACAATATTCATTCTTATTAGAATAATGTAACCTAAAACCTTACTTAACCCTAATATTTTGTAGACAGGGTTAAGAACTAAATAAACTGTACATGATTTGTTATTCTAATCCACGAACAAAAGTTTAAAATCAGTAAATCATGTTCATTTAAAAAGTAAATGTAAAGCAAAACGCTAAATATTTAATTATAGCGTTCAAAATCATTAATCAAGACAGTTAAATAAGTAGCACCTAAGAAATAAAATTTTAAAGAAAATTTTTCGCTTTTATAGGCACTTAGACAGTTCTAGATCTTGTTGATAACGATGCTACTAGTGAGCTATAATGGCACGCGATTTCCCCCTGAACCTTTTAGCTGTTTCGCATCCAACACCTCGGCACTTGACGAGTCTCGAGTGAATCCCCATGCACACTCAATGGGCGCGCTTGTGGGAAGATACAAGCCACTAATTTGCGGTATCGCAGTGATTCCACAATCCACACTAGGAGTACTCGTACACTGCTTCTGCGGTCTAGCCGTCTGAGCCACGGGGTTCCGATCCGGAGGTCGTGAGCTCTATTCTCACGGGGAACACAAAGTTAGTGTTTGTCTATTTATCACTGTGAGTTTTTCCCCAGTTTAGTTAGGACAGTGCAGACTGAATCCACCTTCAGTGCTACGGTGTGCGGCAAGTCGAGCCGGTCCTGCTCACTGAATAGAGTTCCTTATAAGTCTAAGCTGCTCCATATCCGTAGGAATTACCATAAAAACGCTACACTGACCCCGGGTGGTGCTAAGAGTGCAACACAACCGGCTACTACAATGTCCTCTGGACCTAATGCAAGTCAGGATAAATAATAAAAGTCATACGATAAAATAACCTACATCGAATCGATACTATTTTTCATGTGAAAATAAGGGCAAGAACACACCTGCGGTTTGTCCAACACGTTGTCAAGCTTTTTGCATTGCCTACAACGAACCTGCGGAAGATTCCGCGCTACACCGCGGAGCGCGGAGCTTTCCGTCGATGGATTGCTCCTACGCCTTCAAATTCCGGTGACTCCAAGAAATCCATCTTTTTCCAAACAATTCAACTTGTCACGACACAAACGAGATACAAAGAGTGACAACATCAAAGCAGAAGCCATGTTGTTATGAAGACGCCGTATGAAGCGGAAGATTCCGTCGGCGGAATTGGTGTGTTGTGTTGTATGCGATCGGAAGATCCATCGCCGAAGGTTCCGACACGGAATGTTACGCAGGTGTGTTGGTTGATGCACTAAGGTTAATACTTAAAAATATTACGTTTTAAAAAATCAATACTTATCTCGTTGCTCTTTACCAGACTCGGTAAAAATCTAGTCAATCAGTAATTTTGTTTCGTTGTGGAAAAAATAACGAAAAATATACATAACACATTTACTATCATTAAAGTAGATAAATTTATTTAGTAGAGGGTTTAAAAATGTTCTTTTTTTTAAGTTTGAGGAAGACGAGGCTTTCGGCGATTGCATTGCATTTTAAGCGAAAGGCTAACAAACTTATGACTAGGTATATAGCAATACATTGACAATACACAGTTCTTAACTTTGTTAATGACCCTCAAAACTCGTCATACCAGGCGCAAACAAACGTTGACGGTCTGTCTACCCCGTAAGTAAGTTAAGTATGTAAGTATTTTTAGAAACTTAATAGCAATATTATATTATTCTTTTTCAGTTATTTATTTATTATCAGTTTAAAGGTCATCAAGTTTTTTTTTTTAGTATACCTACCTACTTAATGCCGATGTGAACAGATTTAACGATGATATTATTATAACTAAGATAAATAAATACTTAGGACTGTTAAAAATTGTTAGATGATCAGATCATTGACTTTAGATCTATATATACCTAAGCATTTACTAACCTATCGATCTTGTAGTCCGAAGTAAATTATTCGAAAAGATGATATTTTTATCCTAGCCTAGGTAAGAGGTTAACTTTGAAACATTGTACTGTACGTGCAGTACTACATTCCAGCATCATAGCATGCCCCTTGTGTAAGCAAGCAATGTAAGCAAAGCAAAGCAATGAATACGGGGGTCATTTTCTGACGCTGACGGTACATACCTACCTATGAGTCCTATTTTCATCTGCGGGTTCAAACTTATAAACAAATAAAATTTGCCAAGAGCGTGTCGGACACGCCCATATGTAGGGTTCCGTAGCCTTATATGTTTACTTATAATAACATAATTATCTTCAAAATTTGATTTCAAGCTTTTACAAAAGCTGTATAATGATCGTTTCACCTTTACAGATCTGTGACAAATACTGCAACTCTGAATGCAAATATCTCGAGACTGAAATTTTTCAGAGACTTTTATTCAAATAAACCTCCATTTTATTTTAAAAGACCTGTCTAACGATACCCCACTCAATATGGTACAAAAATTTTTTTACCCCCCTTTCACTTGTAATGGAGGGGGTCCAAGAATAATATTTTTGATTTATTTTTTTACATTTCTAGATTTGCGTTATTATAATCTATCTTCATACCAAATTTCATGTTAATAGGTGAAAAACTGAGTTTTCACAGGGGCGCGGCATACATACGGACAGACAGACAGGCAGACAGACATGGCGAAATGATAAGGGTTTCTAAGTTGACTACGGAACCCTAAAAACAACCCTCGTTTTATGGGATCGGGGGTTAAAAGGTGATGAATGAATAGATATGACGATGATTATTGAACTGTTATTTGTACTATTTTTACCACCTGTTTATCACCTTGTATAATGTATGTAGAAGTTACTATAATTCTTTGTTTGTTTACAGATGCATCGTACAAAAGTACCTGGTCTACGCATGCAACGTCACAGGGAACACAAGGTAAGTAAAAAGTGTCATATTTTACTTCTGCGAATGTTTGACCACATCACTATCAAAACCTCAAAATAAAAACTCATTGTACTTTGTTTAAAACCTACCAGCCATGGCTACATGGTATGGTTAGTTGCCACTAAATAACATTTAAAAAAAAAAACTAAAAAAACAAAAACAAACACCACTGCTAACAAATCGTTACATATTTTGCTTTACTATAAATGATCCTCATAGTTATTAAAGAACCATCGAACCAACATTTTCATTTCAAGACTTTATGGTAGGAGCAGTAAAACGTTAAAAATAACATGACTAACTTTTTATGCGCATTGAAATCAAAACAGCGCGCCCCTAAAATGGCGCACGCGAGCGTTGCGCGGGCGGCGCGCGGCGGGGCAGCGGGCGGCGGCCGTGCGCCTGCCGCGTGCCGCCGCGTACCGTTCAATGCAGACTTAATTCTTTGATTGACACTTACAATATTTCGGTAAGTGATGCAATATTTTGATGATTATCACGGGGAGGGTACAGCCATTATCGCTTCGCACGCTTCACTGCCGCGTCCTATTGTTACACTGATCCATGCTCTTGACTTCGTGCATGCTCATGTCGAATGTACTAACACTGCGTGTTATTATTTCAAGCTACTGAAATTAACTTCTCACATATCCTTTGCATTCTTCGTTTTTAAGCGAAAAAGTACTGCCCTTCTACCCATGAAATGAAACTGAACAACTGTACCCAAAGCAAACTTAGTTCAAAATAAGCGATAATATACTTCAAACAATAAAAAATTCTTACCTTATTTTTGAGATCGTACATAAAATTTAATTGACAAACAATGATCTAAAAACCAATGAGTATAAATAACCGTCGTGCAATATAATAAACCGCAAACAGATAAATATTAACTTATCGACCCATTCAATTAGGACCGTTTTAAACATAAGTTATGGCGATGAGAGGTTGAAAATATTATAAATCCCTGGAGAGAGCATCGCGACAGTGCGTGACGGCTTAATACCCCAGCACAATAGTTACAAACGACCCCACCCCGAGCAACGCAGCCACCCCATGGGACCGATTACTACCGCCGCTGGGGTCGATGGTCAAACTATATAAATCACAGACGCTATATTTTTTAAAGATATTGCTATCGATTCAGCGAGACCACGAATTAACTAAATTGAACTAAAATTATTGCCGTCTTTTTCTGTTCTCTCATGATAGAAAACGATAGGTGACCATTTTATTCTAGAGGTCGTATACGACCGAAGGTTCCGCCACCGAACGTTACGCAGGTGTGTTGCAGCCCTTATAATCAATATTTCAAATGCCATTTCCTGAAACCTGGCTCTTAGTATTTTTTTGCCACGTATCATTAATTATGATACCATAAACTTGATTTATTTAAAAGATTTTTTAATACTTGCTCACAACTTGTGACCCCGTTAAACATGGGGCTCATGGCTCGCGGGTAGAGTCGCTCCCTCGAGCCTCATTCCAAATTAACTATAACTAAGTTATCCAAACAAAACGGGAATAATTGATAATTAATGGAGATTTATGAGCAGTTGCGGTGGATAATTAATTGTGAAATTGAAACAACGTTTTAACTACCTGTACTTTTTTTTTACCAAATGTTAGATTTTTACTTTAAAATGGTACCCAGATACCTACGTAATAAAATATATCAATTTAACGTTATGAGATGTGAATAAGTACCTATGTCTACCAAAATAAACCAACAATAGCGATGAATAAAAAATAAACCGGGGTTTAAAATCGACGGGTAGGCTACGTAAAATGAGACGACGCGAGTGGCGGCGGCTGCGAAAATTAGCTGAAAGTGGCTTTTGGCCGCCATTTTCCTTTCTATTCACCCTCGTGTGCATTACAATAGGTGTGAAAGAGAGAACAGATAGAGGAAAACCGCTTCAGGCGAGGAGGGAAACCGTAAGCACCCTATTGTTTTGCGTCCCGTGAAGCGAAAACGAGAAGTTCATTCGCGCAGTTCAGATTTGTAAATTAAAAATAAAAATCCTAAAATCGCAGCTGACATTTATTTTAAATTGATAGGGTTCAAAAGAATAAAATTTTTCTTTCATTTCTATGTAAAAAATTCAATCTACTTACTGGGGTTTATTTCGAATTTAAAAATCTAAATCCATCTAAGGATCGTATTTATAATCAGCTCTCAAGAGTGACAGCGAATTTGAGTTTGTATCAGAAATGTCATTTCAGTACAAAACTACCAACTGTCAAATCCAAACTTAATATTGCTCTCAATCTTGAGATCGCTTTATAAATACGAGCCTAAGAATTGCCGTCACAGACTTTTTTTCTTCCTGTCTAAAGGAATTAAAGTAGTCTACACCAATTTTGTTCGTGACAAAGAAAAAAAAACTGCCCTTACAATAAAAACAAAAACGCCTCTTGATTGAGTGATTGCAAACAAGGTGCGAAAACTTGGGCTAACCCGCGATCTACTCGCGATCTACCCGCTCAAAACGAGCATCAGCAATGCTAATCGTGTCACTTGAAGTGAATCCGTGCGATGGGTTTCATCTCATCTCCCCCACTGGAGTCCCCGGTCCCCGATCCCGGCTGTACCCAACCATACAACGCCTTCAACAAATAGTTTTGACACGGAATCTTTTGATCCTGAGTAATGAGATATCAAATCTGTGGTTGCGACGCCCTTAAATTAATTCAGATCTGTGCTGTAGTTTATTAAACACACATCCAGTCTTTGTTATTGAGGGGTCGAAAATGTTATGAAGCTTCGACCTTCGTGTCTAACATGTAAAGTCAGTTTCGTTGCTAAAATATTAAAACCACAAACAATGGTTTTTTTATGGTACTTCTTCATCTTTTTCTTCTTCTTGTCGTGTGGGTTTCGAGTCGACCGACCTTCGACTATGTTTTAAAAAATGCATTTACCCATAATAATTTTTACATACTGGTGAATTAACTCTTTTATTGATATACCGGTTGTTCCGTTTCACGAGAACAAATTTATCAGCACTGAATTTTAAATCACCTTGTAACTATAAAAAAGTATTGCTAGATACCAGCATACAAAATAAAGGATTTTGGTATTGTTTCCCGTTCAATGTTCACACGTAACATCAAAAGCATGTCACTATCACACTATTCATGTCCCCTAAAAATCAAGGACCGTAAGACATGGAATCAAAAATATACCGAAATCAAAAGGAGTTTCCACAATGTTGCTCTACCTCTAACAATGCGTGAAATCTGATTGTGAGCATCAAAGAGACACTCGATCGATGTCAAAACCAATTCAAAGTAGTTCATATTCCTACACGATTTGGTTGGTATTCGTATGACAGTACTCGTAGTACTCAAACGTTCTCAGGCACAAGTCGGCACAACTAGATAAAAGAAATCTAAAATGTTGGACGTTACATCAAGATCAAGAAGGTTTACCCTTAGACAATCAGCAATTAATTTCCATAAAAAAGACCTGGCCTCAATTCGGCGCTGAAAATTACACGACTAACTCATATAAGTCCATTCCCTGCCTTCGTCATTTTCTATCAACAAGAGAGAACAGAAAGACACGGACGACAATAATTTTAGTTAAAAGTCAAATCGCGTTCTTACTGAATCGACAGCAAGATTTGAATTCTATTAACAAAGCAATCAATTGATTCTTAAAATAGAACGATGCACAAATTACCTAATCGTTGAATACAAGTTACAAAATAAAACAAAGACCGAGGGAAAATCAATGGAAACAATATCCCCATGGATGTAATAATGTCATTGTTTTGACTGAAATCGAAAAATCAAAGATATTGTTTTCTGATTGTTTTGTAACTTTATTGGAATCAATTCCGAAATTTTATAAAAACCAAATATTTGAGTTAAACTAAATTTGACACAAGATCCTGATAATTCTGGTCTTATAAAATTTTAACAGCACTATGATTATCAAATTTTACAAGTAATACTGTAGCTTATCACGGTACTTACTTTTAGTTTACCTTACATAAATAATCAACGTAACCTATTACAGTAACCGTTCATTAGCTTAACCATGTCGCGTTTCCATTGTTACAGGATATGGCACCAACTCACTATCTGCTATGTCAAAATCCACCCTGGATGCACACACGCATCTCCGCCAACCAGGTTAGTGGTCTCCATACATACTGACATAGGTATACGCCTCATACCTGTATAGCTTACGGGGAAAGCAGAGCGCAAAGCGCTTTCCAAAAACAGTTATTACTTCCACCATATCTAACAATTTGCTGTGCTTAGTATCTTCAGGTCGTCTACACTGCTGATTGTATAATCTCCACAATTGTATGAGTATGATTATTAGGTATAGTAAGGTCAATTCTATACCCTATACTTAATGATCATACATAGATAGGGAGGGACTGCTAATGCTACAATAAATTTCTCCTCAGAAAAATATAATTTAAATTTAATTTTTCAATACGAATTTAATTTTAAAAAATTAGGAAGGTAAGACAATTGCTAAAATTGGTCTGTAAGATAAAAGATACTCAAATACTTAGTATGTAATTTTGGTACACTGCTATAATTCGAGATGTGGCTAAAGTTACCAGGATCTTGCAGAAATATTTCAATAAAAATAAAAGACGGGAGTCCAACTTCCTTCTCCAAAGAAGAAGCAGAGTGAAATATCTAACGAACTATAAATTTTCTTGGGAGGTTTCGGGGCGGGTCCCTCGGCAAACACTCGTACCTCTGTTTGTTGTCCACGGTCAGTTACCCAGGGCACATAAAAGCTTATTTGTCTCGACCCATTGTGTCCAAACATATTCTTTTGGAGCGGCCGCGGGAACCCACTCGCACTCAATGAAAGCATCCCAAATGTATTGTTTGGATCTTTTGAAATCAGGATATTAACGCAGCATTTTATTTGTTTCATTTGGTTATTTAAAACACTTTCCCTAAATAAATTACTTAAAAACAACCGTCAAAAAATAAAAAAATATCGATCGAATAGGTACGATATAACAACAGGTTTATCGATTTTATCATCTGGAAATTATCGGCCACTCTATGTTGAACCTGAAGTCTTAACTTACCTTAAAAGAGCCAATCGCACGCAGCCTCTACATCGCTGATGCATGTCATGGGTGTCCAGTGACAACGATAAGACGAACAATCGAAGTAAACAAGAAATATGACGTCATGAAAGAGCAAATCAGTGATATGGTGTAACTTGATACGGTGGCGCGCCGCGCGTTAGCCGCACGTCAGCCGCACATCTCACGCCGGGGGCACGCGGCGGCCACGAGCACAAACACCGCTGACGCACCCAATATTTTCTAATGAAATCGAGACGTGTGTTCCCGTCAACCGATGCCCGACGCCCGACGCCCGGTTCTACACACATAACTGCAGAAATATGGGCAATATTCCCCTTGACTTTCCATGGTAGCAAAAAGGAGAAGTAATTCATAGTTATAATAATACATTTCAGTCTTTCAAAAATG
Source organism: Scrobipalpa atriplicella (assembly GCA_029255725.1). Taxonomy (NCBI): domain Eukaryota; kingdom Metazoa; phylum Arthropoda; class Insecta; order Lepidoptera; family Gelechiidae; genus Scrobipalpa; species Scrobipalpa atriplicella. The sequence goes on from JARACY010000007.1 coordinate 201,167, forward strand.
TATGGAGAGTTTTAGTTGATTTTTGTTATAACGTAGATACCTACTCTTACCACCTCCTTACTGAGCTTATTATAACCCCCTATCTATGACATATTATAATTATGTAAAAGTAGAACATTTTACAGTGTATGAGCATTTTTGTATGTCATTTTGCCATTGCTATTTTCGAAATGGTAACAAGTTTTTTACGAATGTGTATTAAATACTGCCAGGGAGTTGAAGTACCTAGGTACTTGATGTACCATTTTTTTTAACTGCTTACACATAAATGTACTTTAGCAATCGTCAAAATACTGATAATAACTGCTCTAGATGAAACAGTTAATATTTCCAGCAGTATCTGTTATTCCTCGCTTCCGCCTGAACGTGTTAACACGTGGCATTAGGTAAAACCATCACGTGCCACGCAAAGTGGGGTCTGTTTAGCTTGATGGGCTTCTGTACGTGCGTTTAACGAAACTCTTCATTAGAGAGCAGAGTAGAGACGCCTGAGACGCCTCTTGGTATCTCTTCAGAAACCATCGCATGGATGTATTTCATTTACTAATGATCGAAGATCGCTGAGGGCTTAAAATTACTCGCTAAGCCCTTGCCTTCTTAGAAACATCTAATACGAGCATATTATACAAGCACTTCAGCGTAAACAATGTGTTTTTTTATAATACTTTTAAAATATAATAGACTCAATTCTAAATGCCACCCACTGAAGCTTTTAATATAGTCCAATTTCATTATAATGAAATTTAACAGAGATTAAATTTCTTTCCATTGGTTTACAATTGCGGATTAGCACATGCCTTTAATGCTGAGCTGACTGAAACATTCAGATATAACGATAACGATGAAAATCATTTATCTTGTGCCATTTTCAATTTAACTTTATCTCAGCAGGTGGTATTCAAAATTGGGCCTATATTAGAAAATCGCTACCATTCCATTCAGTGTCACTAAAACTGGGCTCATAATAAACCCGCTGAAGTATTTGCTTACGTGTTCATGGCGTAGATAAAATGTGGTGTAATTCAAATCGCAGGCGCCTCGGAACATGGTTTTAGATATTGGTGTGCGTGTCTCCGCCTTGAAACGACCACGCAGCATGCAAACCGCGCGGCTACAGCCTTCAGTGCAAGTCTAACACACTCCAACAAATAGTCCAAAATAAGTAATTTCTTACGGTAGCAATGGCATTGTAAACGACACAACTTTAATAAAAGTCCATTCCTTTTCTAATAATTATTAACGTTTTTATTTTTAACAACACTAGCACAAATAATACACAACTTAACCTAAACTCTAGTTAAGTCGTGCTCTTATTGAATTGGCCCTATATTTAACACAATACAATTTATTGTATTTACAATTTATTTATTAGATGCACCTTAACCTACTAAAGTTAAAAGTCAAAACCATGCCGCATTTTTCTTCTTTATCGATATTGCATTACACATGTCGTCACCATTGAAAACAATTTTACCAAAAACCAGTGCAAACCTAAAATCAGTGTATTCACTCCTCTATACAAACTGACGTGGCCATTAATTCGTGTTAGAAACAATATTGTTGTACGCAGTGTTTGCTGAGCGTTTGATCGGGCCCACCCAAAGAGCCCTGACTGCGTCGACCCATCAGACCCACGGCAAACAAGGGCTGGTACAGAATGTCCCAGCTAAAAAGTGAGCCCTGTCAAATGTTTTTTTTCGGTGAGCGTGCGGGCGTGCGGTTCTCGGTAAATATACTGGTTTATCATCACATCACCTATCAAATTGTACTCAAAATTGACACTACTAACGTAACGGTTTATTTTTGGTACAGTTCATACGGACAAATGTTTCTTAAATGCTGGCTTATTAAACGTAGGTATAGCTACGCCATCGATCTGATATTTCATAGATCGCCTGCCCCATTTCGTAATGTCACAAAAAATCTCTTTAATTATAAGAAATCTTCAAAAAAAATAGTTACGTACGTATCGTGTCAACGAACAATGTCTTCATTTAAATGAATTTAATAAATTCATCATATTTATCATGTCGGCAATAGGTACTTAAAGAGTCTATACTGGATGGCCGAAGGAAATAGTTCGCTATGAGGGATTTCCGGGCCCACAGGATCTCCTGAGCCGCATCCCGTTACAATCTCCGCCGCCAACTTGTTCTATAGAATAGAATAGTTTTAAATATAAGAAGAGCGATAGGAAACGAAACATAGAATTTGCCAACTGCTTCTCCACCTGGGCATTCTGTAGGTAGAAGTCAGCAAAGAGATTCGAGGTTTACAGATGTGCCAGGAACGCCTTTTAATAGGTATTTCGTGCTCTGCCTGCCCCGTAAAGGATAAAGACGTGACTTTTATGAAAAATTTAACCGTTACGATGCCGATGTATATTAGTATTAAAAGTAATTTATAATTAGTATCAGTTTTAAGGTAGTAGGTAGATGACCATGACGGTAGGGTTGCGGCCAACCTCTTGAAACTTCTGTTGGTGATTCAGAGTACTTAAGAGTACAATAATTTCAGGCTTTTAGGTGAGCTATCCATCGTTAGGTATCTCTATCTCGTCTAGACTATATTCAAGCGCAAATCCACTAATAAAGAAGAATTTCATCATTTTTGTACCCAACAACTAATCAATTTGAATCAGAGAACCGATCAGAAGACAATTCAGTTTCCAAATAGTTCGAACATTGGCCGCCCAAAACAATTACCGAGCAATAATCATATGTCTTAACAAATAGAAATGTCAAAATATATCTGCAGGGTGATTTTTATTGAATCCCTGGCTGGGGTCCGCTTCGCAATCAAATAGTTGGAGCAAGCGAGAGGGGGCACTAACGACGGAACGGGGGATGCTCTCTAATGCACTGAAATCGATTAATTATCCCTTTATTATTATTTTATGGCCTTACAAGGAACTATTTATTGCGTTGCGTGGGACCGAGATTTTATTGTAATAAATTCATGTGAAAATTAATGAATTATTTCTGTATTTTATTGTTTATCTACAAAGGATTAATATCCGTTCTTTTTTGTAATAATTTTCCCGCTTTTAAAAGTTGAGTTTACAGGAAGCCTTTATAAAATAATCTAGATACCTGTACCAAATACGAAAATTTATGAAAAGAATCGAGTAGTTAGCTAATTGCCTAATTCGTAATATATAATGTACATTTGAATCCTCTGGCTTATACTTAGATACTACAGAATTAACGCCCGGGTAAAAGTATCAATACTGCCAGGTATTAAAGGCGTAACTTCACGGCAAATAACAAGGTTGATTTCAAGATATGCAACCATCTCCCGTAATGCCTTAGAATATTGTTCAAATCAGCGCGCACTATACGGCTTATAAAAACTAAGCTTCGGATTAAAAAATGCAACGTACCAATTTTAGATAATCATAATACAGATAATTTCCCGAAGGAACCGAGAAAGCGCTGCTAATAGTTTAGAAGGAATATCAAATTTATTGATAAAAACAGCTTTACTTTCAGATTTTTTAAGCATACTTATTTATGAACTAGAATATTTTCAAACGTTGAAATTGTAGACCATGAACAAATTTTTTAGATGTATATTTTTTTAGAATTTTCCATTGATTCGTTTAGGAGAAATATCCTTTTAAAAACAACCATTTTCCGGTAGGAATCACCTTAAATATGATATTTAAAGAAACCGTTAAACAGGCAGGGGTCGTGTTGATTATGAGCGCATTATTATTGATCGACGGGTGTCTATAGCGAGCGTGATAATTGGAATACAAATTCGCTCTTTGACGCGGTCGTCGTGGCGGCACGTCGTCGGGACTGTCAGGAGGGCCAAATCACGGGCTTTTGTGCGTCACGCATTAACTCCTTCGAGCCTCTGGCAACACCCTGTATTCCGACCCCGAACCAGTCGACATATAACCCTCGCACACCACGTTAAAGCAAATTTTTCAACGCACTTACGCATGACTGGCGATTTTGGATTTTCAGTTAACGCAATAAGAACGATTTCTCATTTAGAACAACCAACGCAACCGGAGGGACTTTCGGCTGAGCGTTTAGGGCATTATGTGCTGTGTAACATACGAATAAGGCTTGATTTTCGTTTCGCGTGCGCTACCAGTGGTGAAAGATTAGTGTTGGTAATGGACAAGTAATTACAGTAGAAAAGGCTAACATCGTAAGGTTCATTTGGTGCACCAATCAGTGGTAATTCCAGTCGAAGGGTTCGAGTGCCGCCGGCCGTCGCGACCTTGCACTGATTCACTTAACATAGTATAAGTACCGGGTGTAAAAAAATTTGCCGACCAAACTTTAGGGTGAGAACCTACCCATGAAACTGAACAACTTTCCCCTAGGAACATAGGACTCAGAATTTAAAAAAATACTGGCCTGCCCATACAAATTTGATCAGCGACTGAAGTCGTTTTGTGTGAGAGGGCCAATTTCTTTTTCATATTTCGACCTTTGTTTTTTAGGGAAAGCATTTCAGTTTCATGGGTAGATTCACACCCTAAAGTTTGGTCAGCTATTTCTTTTACTCCCTTTAGAACAGTCAGTAAGCGTTTAAAGACCATATTTAGGCGTTTATGTTAAGGCTCGTAAAGAACCTACTTGCCTCTTATAATTGCCTCCAATAAAAAAAACCGTACTTCAGGGGCACGGTAAGCCGTCGGTCCTGGTAGTTGTCATCGATAGTGTACGTTAAAGAAACCGTGTCAGAGACCAATTAACTGTTACTAAATGGGCGGTATAAAACCTCTGACACTATGGTACCTAGAATCGTTCGTCGTCTCGAAAACTCACTGGAAGAAGATCAGATATTTATAAATAACCGACCAAGTTCAGAAAAACCGTTTCGGAAGCTCCTCGAAGCGGGCAAATCCCGGGTCTCCCCTGCGGTGGTACAATAAATTTCATATAGACGGGAGCCATGTTTGCGCGGCCAATGTTCTGTTGACCGAATGTCGCGACAAGTGACAGAGCGACGCTGCCTCAGTGCCAACACGCCGGGGGAGATTCCCCAGCAAGGGAAAATACAACACGGTAATCTACTAGACAAAATAGAGAACGAATTTCGAACGGCGACGGTTTTGACTAACTATGAATAAAAACGAGGTACGACCATCGAAAATACCTACTAGTTTTTACTATCGGAGGATTTGACATCTACATTTTGATCATAAACCAAGGTCTGCTTCAGGAGCACGAAGATGACGCACCACTGTGGTGCGCTCTTTGAACCAAAAAACTAGTAAATTAATAACACTTGTTTGTCGTTTAATAATATAATATCAATGATAACTCAGTAGTACCCTATATTGTATTTCTTTCACACTTACCGAACATCTTATAAAATTGTATTTTTTGTAAGAAATCAACAGAAATAATCCAAGCGACGCACCTATAAAACAAAAAACAATCACAATATGATGGTTAACTGCGAACAGAAGTCAGATCGGCTCGTCCCACCAATTTCGATCGCAAATGGAAAACGTAATCACTTTCGACAATTCTATTTGGCGAGTTCACGGGGTATAACTTCGTTTGTGACGTTCGCAGGTGCTGTAGAGAGGGAATGTTTCTATCTGAAATAATAACACCGGTAAATTCCCGAACGATTCTCAATATTCTAAATATTTATTCAATTTATCAATGAAGACCTTGCCAGTTACCAAATGGGGAGCTTGTCAGACCAAACGTTGCGCTGCTAAATGATGGATTTTTTTAACCTCTCAGATTTTGTACGCATAAGCCTACTTTACCGTACAGATACCACCTACGTTACCAATGTACCTATGTCCTATACGGTTTCCGAATTACATATTTAGCTTTTTTACAGTGAAACAAAACATCGTGAGGAAACCTGCACTGCACACAGCTACGAAGAAATTTAAAGGTTGTGTGTGAAGTCGACCAAACCGTACTGGGACCACGTGGTCGACTAAGGCCTGATCGCCCTATCCCAGGATATACTCGTGCGGCTCTTGCCCCTCGGTGGGGACATTATATGAACTGACGATGAAGCATACTTTATCTTCACTTTTTAAGCAAAAAATATAATAGATCGTATCGTAACGACCAGGAGCCATACAAAATATTTGTTTTTTCTTTTTGATCGCTTTATGAATTTAACGTCTCCGTCAATCACTAATCACGGCAAATTGCAGTCTCGTGCCCTTTGTCCCGCTTATAAATATAATCATTTCGCTCGTCAGCCCGGATGCTAATGCCAATCGGAGGATAGCCGCCCTTCACAAGAAATGGGCGATGTGCAAGTCCAGCTTCAACTAAAGCGAATTAATTGAGCATGAAAAGAACATAGAGAAGAGACTTATACCCTGCGGTGGGTGGATGTGGGCTGATGATGATGAAAAGAACATACACAAAAAACACCTAAGCACCTAAAAAGTTTAGATTCTCTTCTAGTTCAGGGTTTCAATCTATATGTAGAAAGTCGGTGTTAGTTACACTATTTATAACTCAAAAAGGGCAGAACCAATTTGGCTGAAAATTTGTGAGAAGGTAGCTTAGGACCAGGAGAAACATATAAGGTACCTACTTATTATATTTAAAAAAACGCGCACTTCACACCAGCTAATTTGTAATACATGATTATAACGTCTTTTCTGGGCTCTGTCATCATGATAATATGCTTGTATGAATTTAAAGCGTAACCCCACGGCAAATAACAAGGTTGATTTCAAGATATGCAACCATCGCCCGTAATGCCTTAGAATATAGATCAAATCAGCGCGCGCTACGGCGTGGCGGTTACGTCCGTGGCCGCCGCGTCACAAATGAGCGCAAAACGCACAAAAAGCTAATTCCATAAAAACTAAGCCTCGGATTAAAAAATGCAACGTACCAATTTTAGATAATCATAATATGGATAATTTCCCGAAGGAACCGTGAAAGCGCTGCCAACCGTTTAGAAGGAATATCAAATTTACTGATAAAAACAGCTTTACTTTCAGATTTTTTTTAGCATAATTATTTATGAACTAGAATATTTTTGTAGACCATGAACTAATTTCTTAGATGTATATATTTTTTTAGAATTTTCCATTGATTCGTTTAGGAGATATATCCTTTTAAAAACAACCATTTGCCGGTAGGAATCACCTTATAACAGGCAGAAGGTATCCTGTATCGCGCGCTTGGTCGCATTCTACTTTGCCACTCACGGAACCTTCCGCACCGCTAGGCCGCGGCTCCCGCTCGCAAACGATCCTTGCCAAGTAGTCATTTATCATAATCATCTCGATTATATCGCGCCTCGCCCCCTCGACGGCAGCCATTTAACCACCCTCGATTTAACTGTTATTGTGAACATTTTTTGATTCGGTACGTGTCCTTTGTTGCGCAGCCTAGTCATGCCGACGGTGAGTTGCAACATTCGCGGAGATCCATCTTTCATCTTCGTAAACGGTGCTTTGACAGCCTTTGATCACAGGCGTTTATAATGCGTCAAATCTAAGCGTTTTGCTAATTGTCCTATCAATGGGACGCAATTAAAATAAACTACGTAATTGTAGAACTTTACGAATAAACTTTATAAACGAAATATTTGGTGGTTTGTTAGTACCTACCCATTGAAGATAAATTGACAAACTTCACAGTTTTTCATCATTTTTGACCACGATAGTTGTCATTAAGGCCCGTATTTATAATCAGCTCTCAAGAGTGACAGCGAGTTTGAGTTCGTATCAGAAACGTCATATACTACTAATACTTAATATTGCTCTCAATCTTGAGATTGCTTTATAAATACGAGCCTAAGTGTAGGACGGATTTTCAAATATTTGATGAATTTGTTTATAATAGTCATTCGTATTAATTTGATTATAATAAAAATATAAATACCTATATATACTAGAATTCCTCGCACCCTTTCAGATCATGTCATAGATTAATTAATAGTTTCAGATGTATTATTTTACTTGTAATTGTAATATGATATGAATGAATTTTTAAACCCGCAAACTGACAAAAGCCGTATTTATTTAATAAATTCACGTGGCATTCCGAAATCCTTTCCAAACTTTTATTATTACGGTTATTTTCTCAATTGCTATTTACCAAGCTGCTTACCTACCGTTTTGATATCTCAATTGGATTCAATTCTAATTTTCTTGTCAAGAAACAGGAAGAGTTAAACGAAAAATACGTGAACATTATTTTGTGAAACGTAACAACATTACAATCAGAGTTTGCGTGTATTACCTCTACAAGTGTATTATTAGCATGAAACGAAAGAAAATAGCTCACAAATTATAAAAGTATTGTCTGTTTTTGTTTGTGTAGGTTGTAAGATTAGTCTATATTATTTATATAACCTTTCCATAATACTTCCATGCTGAACTGGGAGTGATAGAAAAACATAGAATGTACCAGCTGCATCTCCTCCCGGGCATGCTGTAAAAACCAACTAAGGGATTAGAGGGTTTCAGTGTATTGCAATTTAAGCGATGGGCTGACAACCCGTCACTATGGCAATATACATAAACATCTGTAATCACTCTCAAAACTTGTCAGACGTGGCAGAACGACCTTTGTTTAGGTTGTTTGCTCTGCCTACCCCATAAAGGCGTGATTTTATGTATGTATGTATGTATTTCCATACATTCGCTACACTCAGGCCGAATTACTTTAGATAAGTAATTAAATAATAGGATTGACATGTATTTAATGTAAATGTAATTTTAAGTGTAATTTTTTTGTTCTGATCAATTATTATGAATATTTTGTATTACTAACATTAGAGTAAGTGAACTAACAATCTACCTAATATATTATAAAATAACATAAATTATGTGCTATGAATTTATTTTTGATCTGTTCAGCGATTTAATTGTGACCAAGTAACAAACATTTATTTAGGTATAGAACTTGGAAAATAATAATTAATATAAGTTGTAATTATTTCGTGACTTAAACCAACCCAGTACTCATGTTAATAATGTTGTTCACACTTTATGCAAATAGATGCAAAAACTTAATACCAAATGTAACGGACGTAGCCCGTAAGTAAATAAATTAATATTTTGTAACAAACGTAACTTGTACAATGAACAGTGTCAGTAAATATTTGTTGTTTTGTTATTATATGAAAGTTAAGTTAAATTAGATAACGATTGTCTATGTCATTAAAATAAAAAACAATTTTGCCAAGATCTTGCCACCTTTGGCTATTTTCTCTTACGTTACGAGTAGTGTTAAAAAAGAAACAACAAGAAAAGCAAATGCACATATTGATATTGTTTTAAGATCTTTCTTCATTGATAACGGATGAGGTACCAAATATGAAACAGCACGATGGCCACATTATAGTCCTACCCTCAACCAACAAACAAAAGTCGTCATTCGCCGCGAGCTTCATTTTATTAGTAAAGTACAAGAGTTCTCGAGTGTCATTAACAGTTACTACTTTATTATAATTTTAACAAAGGCGGCAACTGCCGTTAGGGGGCGCTTTTGTTTCAATTTTAGAGAATTATTACTAGAATTTGCATATCTACAATTCGACTGCCCCGCGCTACTAAAATCATGGGGGCGATTTTTTATGGTTAAGGGTTTTATAGACCGTAATTATTAGTGAGGCTATTTCTTTTTTTCACACAATCTTTTTACAATTAGGAAGTTTATGAATGTAGATGTTTTTCTGTATCAATACCGAGGTATGTAAATAATAAAGTTTGAATTGCGCTTTCCTCGACGCTGTGTTTTATCTTTGCGAAGTTTTAGAATTCTCAACGGCTAGAATGTGGCAACAACGTAGCAAGGGATTCAAGACATGGGGTGTTCAGGTTGAAACCAGCTTCGACGACAGCCCACGGCCTGCTATCTATGTTAATTTAGATAGCTGGTACCTGCAGGTCCCCTGTGCTCATTACACTTATTTGAAATGCAATCTATGCGGTGTATCTTAGTTTTTTCGGTCAGCATAGTGTTGTTGGTGGAGTTACTATGGTAACCGTTATCTTTACGACGTCTGAAGGTGATATATCTTTATCTATTGCGAATCAAATCTTAATTAAAAATGTTTTAAACAAAGAAGAAGGATGCTATATCTTTAGAGTGCGGATACCAATTATCTGATGGCTATCATATTGATAGAATAAACAATATAGGTTTCATAACTATTCGTTCTTCTTCTCTCGTGGGTCCGTAGGGTCGATAAGAGAAGCTACTGACAAATAATCAGCATTAAAATCAGTCTTTAAAAATACTCCCTCCACTTAGTTAGTCTTAAGAATCTCCAAAATAGTTCATATTTTTCTCCAAAAACAGGCTAGAATTCACAGCATCATTGTGCCTGGATCACTTATAATATGACGTCATAGCCCCTTACGGTATACGAGTCCAAATATGACCACAATTTTTTTATTAGTTATTCTCACTCAGTAAAGGTAACTAAACAAAAATAAACTATCAAAAATGGGTGGTCATATTTGGACCCGTATGCGTTAATGGTTTAATTGTGTATAAGGTATTAAATGAAAGGTTTTCATGAGCAAATACATTACTTACTATGTAATGTAATAGTTACCTAGTCTTTTAAAATCAAAGACTTTTGAAATAAATGAAGTGAAAGCAGTCTGAGTAGTGTTATCAAACTCTACATAAATTTGTTCTTTTGTTTCAGATCCATATCAGATGTTTGGACCTACGAGCAGTCGGCTAGCAAATTCAGGTAAATAATACACAATTTACATATTTGTTTGACATATTTCTCTGATACAATGGTATAATAATATGACGTGACGATGATAAATCAACGTACAGCACAGCTGTCATTATCTCGCTAAGATCGACCGGGAAATCTGTTCACCTGTCACGGCGTCACTATAGCTGCCATTGCTTCAATCGCTTCAGTCGCTGATAGTAGTAAATTCTCTAATATCTGTTGCCGCAAAACAAATAAAATTGGACCGCTGTAGGTCCTAACCTAAAGGTACTTAGGCTCGTATTTATAAAGCGATCTCAAGATTGATAGCAATCTTAAGTTTGGATTTGACAGGTCGTTTTGTACTGAAATGACATTTTGATACAAACTCAAATTCGCTGTCACTCTTGAGAGCTGATTATAAATACACCTCTTAGGTAGGTAAGTCACGCTACACACACGCCACTTTGCGATCCCTTCGATAAGGTGTCACTTTCGCATGGGAACGATTGGCCGGCTACATATCCTGCAGGGTTATCTGTTCCATCGACCCTTAAGTCAAAATGTTAATAGGCTACCAACGTCGACTGCACTCACTTATCACGCAACTAGATTTATGTAAATTACCTACATTATATCGATATTAAACTCGCATTTAAATGTATTGTTGATATCCACAACTGGATTGGAAGGAATTAAACTTCTCAGACCTACTGAGAGGACAGGATTTAAGTTTTATAAGAACAGACGATGAGCCTGCAACATAGGTAAGTGAAGACTGATGAAAACAAATTCTTTGATGGCTGTTATTTTTCTTAATGTACCTATTACCGAGTCATATAAAGAAAAACAAGCGTGCGTTTATGTATATGTTGATGCAATATAATACACAATACTTTGTTAGCAGAGTAAGATGTATTGAATCATTTAAACTAGCTAAGAACGAGCCATGATGCACTCCTATTTCATGATTATTATTTACCTACTCATAAAAATAAAATACGATTTTGGACTTCCTGTGTCGGGGTGCCATTAACAAACCCAGAAAAAATCACACCTTACACCCAGGCCCATCATTCAAAATATGCGTCGGACTGGGAATCAAACTTAGGTCCCTGCAACAGCAGGCACACTGCAAGCATTAAAACTGTATTTTATAATTTTGATTGAATTTATTAATGCGGGCGAAAGGCATACAAACAGAAAAGGGTTCTGACGAAATGACTACGGTACCTATCCTAAAAATATACCCGTTTAAATGCACAATGTATTAATGATTTGAAAGTTAATCGCTTTAACCTGGACATTACCACCCCTTCTCACCTTAAAATCAGACCATATAATTTAGTTCAATAAATCTCGGAGGGCATGCGCAGGGGCAGTGTCTGCGTACGTAAAGACAATTAAGGGCACGTGCCAAGCGAACTTTCATTAGGGCCCGTTCACACGACCCACGCATGACGTGACTTTTGCCTGTCTACAGGTCTACACATTTCCTGTAGGTAAGTAAAAGCTCCGATGCATGATGTAGTGGATAGGGCCGCAGCCTTCTGTGCAGGAGGTCGTGGTTCGAATCCCACCACGTACCAATGTGTCTTTCGGTTTTCGAATTTCATAATTAAATACCTAATTTTATTCGGCGCTTTTACAGTGAAGGAAAACATTCAAAGGTTGTGTGTAACCTAATCTAGGATTGGGTCTGGTTTCCCTTCTGGGTTGCGGAGGTCAGATGGCAGTCGCTCTGTGTAAAAACCAGTACCCTCGTTCAATCCCCTAGATTAGGTAGCCGACCCCGTGAAATACGGGGAAAAGGCTAGGAAGATAGTAGGTACTAGCCAGTTAATTATTAAGTCGTGTAAGAAAATCTGTGCCAATATAAATTTTGCCATCGATCCAAATGTTCAGTTAATCTTTTGGCTTTGATTCAAAATATCATAAAGAAATTCTATTAGGTGGTTAATTTTAGCTCCAAACCTTTTATCTTTAGTTACAACAAGGGGCTTATGAAAACTGTTTGAAGCAATTCGAAGTCTATTTAATTGCGTTACTTTGCCGTCCCCCATCTTTAGTTCTACGCAAAGTCTGCCAAAAAGACAAATGGCTATCCGTACGGCTGGTGATCTCGTCTCCCCGCCACATCCGCCCCCGGGCACAATATTTTGCCGATCGACGCATTAATTGTAAGTCATAAAACCGATGAGGCATGTTTGGACAATGGCTGAGAGATGCCGTGCAGATAATAAAAGTTTTCTCTATTGACCCGTGTACCACTGTACGCTCATGTAGGCGCAGCGCGGATGTCGCGGGGCGCTGAGAAATCGCGCGGAAGATACGCTCGTGTGCACCCACACTCTAGTACCGTGAGTAGAAAAAGCAGGATCGAGCATTTATTATTATTTGTTCTTTGTTAGCCACTTGAAAATTAAAATTACTTTAGGTATAGAATGTATTTATGTTTGACGATTGATACATTTTATTTGTACCAACATTTATTTTAATATTGTGCTGCCGAATCAAAATAATAATTTGGACGTCTACAATTAAAATTCACCTAATCACCTAATTGGGAAAACTAAAATATTTAACAGGCAAAAAGATGTTTGTCTCCATACAAAATTGACGATCATCAGCTGAACGATTCACTATAGGACTATAGTAAAAGTTTATTTTAGCAAAGTAAGTAATTGCATGCAACAGACTTACTAAACCCACTCGCAATAAACTAACAAACAAAACAGCCAAAAGAACTGTTTTGCTGTCGGTGCATGTCGTCACACACGGGTGCGTCCTATGCGGGCGCTACATCGCCAGCCAATATCGGGACATGGTTCGTGCCGACCCCGACTATTCGTCTATCCTTCCAAACTGTAACCACTCTCTCTGAGTTCCTTCACGGAGAAATGATAGCCTTGATTTTCCTTCGAGTGAAGACGTAGAGATACAGCGGGCGCTACACATCGCCATACAATATCGAGACATGGTTGGTGCCGACCCCGACTATTCATCTATCCTATCAAACTGTAAGCCACGCTCTCTCTCTGAGTTCCTTCAAGAGGAAATGAGAGTCCTGTTATTCCTTCGAGTGAAGACGTAGAGATACAGCGGGCGCTACATCGCCATACAATATCTTGCGGAACCCAAAAATTTATTCAGGTTTAATATTATCGAGTGGTCCTACAAAAATAGGTTCTATCTCTTCTCTATCTCTTCTTTCTTCTCATTCAGTAGTTAGCTTAGATGGATTATATACCTACGTTTGATTTCTGCCGAGTACTCGTAAGTACTTATCTAAAACAAACAACTACTTAGGTACGCTTACACAAAATATTTAAAATAGCAGAACAAACAATACCATATAATCATAACATATATTTTCGGCTCATTTAGTGCGACGAACGAAAGAATAAATGAAGTGGGCGAGAGTTACAAATAGATCATTAGGATTTTCGACATATTCTGAATTCTTGCGTGCTTTTACCAGGGTCAGGCCAGATACAACTATGGCAGTTCCTGTTGGAGTTGTTGAGCGACTCGAGCAACGCAGGCTGCATCACCTGGGAGGGCACCAACGGGGAGTTCAAGCTGACAGACCCTGACGAGGTGGCTCGGAGGTGGGGGGAGAGGAAGTCCAAACCTAACATGAACTACGACAAGCTTAGCCGGGCGTTGAGGTAACAGGAGTCACATAAATGCTTGTAATCTACTTGCGCCATTGCGATTACCGGGTACCCGTTCATGCTGAGCGACATGTATTTTTTCTTGGCGACTTTTCCCTCTTAATTATGGTTTCCTTTTAACCCTGAATCTAAAAACTATTATAAATATAATTCTTATGGTCTATATAATTTGTGCAGATACTACTACGACAAGAATATAATGACAAAAGTGCATGGGAAGCGATATGCATACAAGTTCGATTTCCAAGGGCTGGCGGCGGCCACGCAACCGGCGGCGAGCGACCCGGCCTACAAATACCAGAGCGATCTATTCATGAGTTCGTACCACCATTCCGCTAAGCTATCGTCTTTCATGGCACCACATGCAGCCATGCCGACGTCCACAGGTAATAAATATTTACTTGAAAACAAGACGCAAAGCGTGCTCCGCGAACATTGTATTATAAACGGAACGGAATGGTTTCTGAAAGCAGTTCACTTAAACTCTCACTCAGTCAGCTTAAAAGTTAATTTGCCGCTTAGCATAACACTTTACCGTGAATAGTAACATGTACACGTAGCTAGTGCTAATATCATGCACCCTTCACGAGCAGTGTACCATCAAGTGTAATCTGCATTTCAGCACTAATGCGGCGGTACACTCGCCGACACAAATATTGGCACACTACTCAAAACGGGTTGTCATTGGCACGAACCGCACGAAGCCCCTCCACACTCGACGCTTAATGGGCTACACAAACATCCCATTTATACATACATTTTAAATATTGAATAAGTACTGAAATGATTGATCGTATTTTCACGTTGGTTTGGAGATGAATGATTTTGATGAAACCGTTCCGTCGACTCTGTGTAAAAAATAAAGCTATGCCTAACAAAGCGAATTATTTGTACATTATAGAGTGTTTGTCAAATTGTTTCATATCATCATATCTGTCGTACATTTAATTATCTATTTATTTATAGTTTCTTTATTTTATTTTTTTTTGTTTTGTTTTGATTATAATTATAAATTTATAACCAATTTTATTTATTTTTAAATTTGATAGGATTTTCAGAGGGCTTTGAGCCTAGTTCATTATACTAACTGAGGTGAGTTACGTTGTTCCAGCCTCGATATTCCCTTCAGCGTCGTGGAGCAACTGGGGAGGGGGAGGCAGCAACCTCTACTCCCCCCACTCCATGGCCCCTCCCCATGTGACATCACACCTCGGCTCCTACCCTCACTACGCATGACCAGGCTTATGAACCGACGGAGGCTTTACGACGACTACTCATAGACAAAACTATTCATAAATTCGGGAATTATACATTAATATTTGTATAATTTTAATTATTGTAGGGCGTGACTTGAAGGAGGTAACTAAGCTAACTAACAAACGGTCAACCTTATTAGGTAAGGGCTTCATACCAAGCTGAAACCCCCACTTTTTAAAGTGGCGTTTTAAACAGCATTTTTTTAGGTATATAGATACACTTTCAGTAAGTATGAAACTTGGATTGAAAAGTATAATTTTATTTTATTAAACGTTAAGTTAAAAACAATCGCAATCGTAAAACTAGTCTTTTATCAAAGAAGTTTGTAAATAATAGGTGATATTCGTTAGTCATAAGTAGAATTTATTTATATAGGTTACCTACCAAATAACGAACTTCTCAATGCTCGTATTCTAGGACATGATTAATAATAAAAAAAGGGGTAGGTGTGCCTACTTCTCAGTTTATCAAGTCTCATAGGCTCATATTTATAAAGCTATCTCAATATTGAGAGCAATATTAAGTTTTGATTTGACAGGTCGTTTTGTACTGAAATGACATTTCTGATACGAACTCAAATTCGCTGTCACTCTTGAGAGCTGATTATAAATACGGCCCATAGATAGCTACGATCGTGTACTTGATATACTAGGGACGCAGAAATCAGTGATATATTCAGTATTAGAAGGAACTTTTAAATGATTTTTTTTAGTTAATTTAAAGTTTGTATACATCCCACAAAATGGAAAGGTCTTAGATAGGTGGAGAAATAAATATTGTGGCATATAGAAACATTACTACAATCTCAATTTTGTTTGGTCCTTATTTATTTTATTCAAGTAAGTATATATCGATGTAAAGTAGATAAATAATTTCTACATGTAAATATTTACGAGGACGCGCCAGTATTACGAGGAGCTGTTATTTCGTGCTCAAACAAATTGTTCATAATCAGTATTTTAAACGAACTTCTGTCGGTTTTATTAAAGTATCCGTCTTTTGCGTTGCGTCGTTTTGATTTTAAAATAAATTCTTAAAGAATTGAAACAAAATATGTGTATAGATATTTATCTCAAAAATCATATTATGAGCTCATACAAAGGCCCATGAAGACATTTTAATATGTACTGTGTAAATTTCAATTATTTTGAGCTTTACTCGAATAAATAATAGGATGAATGCGTAGGTGCCAATCAATAAATTTAAAATTTAATACCGAGATTTCAAAAACTCATATTACACGCATAAGACTTTTCTCAATAGCACTGCCAGATGGTTGAGTTATTTTAACGTACGTATTTTAAGGTACCTATAGAGACCGAACCCTAGTACCTACCTACTATTGTAGGGGGTTTGAATTTGCTAATACTGCACATAATTATGTTAGGTACCTTCATTAAATCCCGATAGTATAAATTATAAATTTATTGGTTCCCAATGCGTAACCCAGATATAAAAAATACTGTTTTAAGTACTACGTAGCCGAACTTTGTGAAGAATTGTATAATATACACTACCTACTAAGAATTAGTTATTCTTTTGAAATGTGCAATCGTACTAGTATTGGTAAACGTAGTAATGAATTACTAATTAAATTTATTTTAATGTAATAGTTTCATTGAAAATAAATCACTTTCTTTTCAGTACTAGATTAAGTATAAGTTTATTGCCAAATTCTACATCTTTTTTTAGATATGTCAATTTTAGTTATTTATTCAGGTGTCTGTCCGTAATTATTTTTATGTTTATTATACAAACAGAAGATAGGTATCACACTGCAGTCAGTAGAAATAGCAAACTTTATTTAAATTGTTTGATTGACATCAAGAATAATAAAATAGTACGCAAACATGTCCGAGCATATCCAAATTGAGATAATTATAATTTAGATTAGAAGACGTGACAGAAAAAAAACTACATTCATCGTGAGATTAAAAATAAAACAATTTCCTCGTTTTTAGAACTTCCTGTATCCGTGTGATACCAACACTACAATAGTTGTCAATTTGGTCATAATACATTAGGGTCAGAATCTACCCATGGAACTGAATAACTTTCGCCAAGGAACAAAAGTCAACAAATAGCTTTACTGAACTCCTCAAAAATAAAATATGTAGAAAATCAACAAAAACTGACTTTACAACAACGGAGTGACGTCAGATGCCTAAGAGCTGTTGATTTCCTATTATACGTTTATCTCTTATAGCTTTAGAAAGGGATTGGCGAATATTAAATTAGTTTATTATTATTATTATTTATTTTACAAAATGGCGTCACATCTCAAGTTGAGACGTTTTTGCCAATGACAACGTACATTTGATTAGTTTTATCTTGAATAACACATAATTATAAATCATAATTTAATATCCCGATGTTAAACACATTAAATCAATAAATTTGCGATGATGGGCGAGTCTATATAGAGAAAACGTGAATCTAATTTAGTTTGAATAAAAGTGTTTGTCCAAATTGACACTATTTTCTATAATTAAATGTGATACTAACAAGTCAAGAATTAGAATCCTATGTCTTATTTATTTTGTACTTTTTGTTGTTATGTGTGGAGGTAGGTAGACTTACCTGCGTACACTTTTATATTTTATTAGTTTATAGTTACCAACTTGTGATGGTTGAATCCATACTATTAGACAATTATTTATTTTTTATTTAAGTAATAAATCTTACTAAAGAAAAATTATTTGTTTACTGCATGTGTCGACATAAATCATTTAGTCGTAGAGTACCATTGTATAGATGTTATTGTATTTGAGAATGAATAAAACAAATGAAATGTCTATTTAATTATTTTGCCCTCTTCTGATTATTGCAGTTTGATCTTGATTTTATGCCAAGATAACATTTTATAAATTTATTCTCATTCGGGAACTCGACCTAAGTTGGAATGAGAGGTTAGTCTGGATAAAATGCATTTAAATTTTTATCTCTCATCAAGTTAGTTATACGAATATTACCAAATTTTGGAGTCGTTTAATACACATAGGTAGGTACTGCACATATTTTCTAAAGGTAGGTTTATAACAGTCATACTCATACGATTTCCAATCAGTAAATGGTATTGTAGGTAAATAAGTAATCAATTATTCGTAAAATATTTAAAGTAAGAAATTAATTAAATATTATCCACGAGCATGGCTTGAAAGTTGGTAAAATAGTTGCTTGGAAATTGGCAGAGCGGTGGAACAGTACCTATTCCGAAGGTTGCAGATTCAAGCCCTGACCATTTTTTTATGTCTTACATTTCATATTCACTTCAAGATGCTATTCACAACCAAAATGGAACCCAAACAAAAATTGTAATAAAAAGATCAAACACGTGAATAAAGGCATACCAATGTGTTTTTCGGTTTTCGAATTTCATATGTACGTTTATTCGGCGCTTTTACGGAAAACATCTTGAGGAAACCTGCACACACCTACGCAGAAATTCAAAGGTTGTGTGTAACTAATCTAGGATTGGGTCTGGTTTCCCTTCTGGGTTGCGGAGGTCAGATGGCAGTCGCTCTGTGTAAAAACCAGTACGCTGGTTCAATCCCATTGTTTAGGTAGCCGACCCCGTGAAATACGGGAAAAGGGCTAGGAAGATGATGATGAGAAAAATATAAGATAAAATATTAGTTGGCGGGAAAGCAGCGGTACGTACAGCGCGACGTTGAAAATTCAAACTTTGACGGTGCCTGCCTGCCATTGCTTTCCCACTTATTAATATTTTATTTTATTAAAAGTCACTGTCGCATGCGCCGGCCGCCGGCCGCGACGCAGGACATCGGGCGGGAGGCGAGGTGAAAAAGAGGGTGCGGTAAAAAGCAAGAACTGACATCAATTTTCGACATTTCACTGAATTCGTATAGGGATTTGATCAATTCACTAGATTTAGTTTAGGGATTTGGCCAAATCACTAGATTTGTTTAGGGATATGTTAAAATGTTGTTATTATTTTATCATTTGCCGGGATTTGATCAAATCGCATAGGGATTTGGCTAAGTCCCTAATTTTGTCATATCCCTGTGACATATAGATATAGATATTTTAGAGTATTCAGCCACAGTCAAAAATTTTCCGAAAAAAATAGGTGACTCGGAAAAATACAGTAGTAATAACACAGTTCAAGTCCAGCCTTTCTAGCGCCATCTATGGCAATGCGCAGTAAAATACGTAGCGCTACGACCACGCTACGGGTTTACTACGAGAGGTGTTACGAGGAAAGTAAAGAACTCCGGACCCGTGTTGCTTCGTTTTACTGTGGTTACCTACTAGAGGTCTCCATAATGCGGTTACCTACTAGAAGTCAACATCTACTATTGTCTACATGATGCTTAATAATGGTATGATCGTATGATAGTGAGTGGTAGAATATCATGATTTATAATTTAGTATCTATTTTTTTAATACTAAAGCTCTCTACCACTTTTAGCACTTTTGCATTAACAAACTTAATTCTTACTGCAAAATGAGACTTGTTGTATTACAAAATGAAGAATGACTATAGGTATGTTATGGCGAACCGCTATTTGCTTCTTCTTCTGCTTCTCGTCTTTGTGTTTCCTGGCATGGTTTCCTGCATGTTGACCATATTAGACCCTATAAGCCATTTAAGTTGCAAGGAGAATTCTATCTATGAGACTAGTTAACAAGGCTTGCGCGTTGCTTTTAGTACTTATGATACTGGCGCGTGTATAAAATGATTTTGACAACTTGTCAACTGTTCATGTTGTCAAGGTTTCTGATCAACAGTCACTGCCACGTCACTGCCATTACTAGTCATTTCATTACGAGTGATTACGAGGTCATTACGTGGTCATTACAGCTGACGACATCACATGCAAAGATAAATAAAGTGCGCGATTTTTGGTAGATCCACAATCAATAAACATTTAATTTTAACGTTTTCTAGCGAACTTAAAAAATGTTGAGCTTGCGTAATATTACACGTACCTCCGTGGGCGCTTTACGGAGTCTTCTCAAAATGCAGAAAATGCAGCCCATGGGTCACAAAATAGTCCAGATACGCCGGAGTCATGACCATACCGGGCCACCGCAGCCCTTCGATAACTTGCCGTTCAGGGTAACCAGCCGGTTAGTATAACCTTTTACCATTCTGTATTCAACTGCAACTGCCTCCGTGGTCTGAGCCATGGGCTCACGAACCGGAGGTCGTGGTTTCGATTCCAACGGACGGGGGGAGCACGAAGTTGATATTTGAGAATTTATCACTTTGTGAGATTTTCCCCGGTTTGGTTAGGACAATGCAGGCTGAATCACCTGATTGTCAGTAAAAAATAAGTTCCGTTCTTCGGAAGGTACGTTAGGCCGTCGGTCCCGGTCGCTGTCTTTGATAGTAGTCGTTACACAAACCATGCCAGAGTCCAATTAGCTGTGCTAGGCGATTTAAAAACTCTGAAACCAAGGTTTATCGGGTTGATCGTACTAAATAGAGGTTGCTCTAGCAATGTGCAATAAAATTAGCCAAGTATTTGAAAATTACTTATGTACCTACTACCTACTGCATAGGATCAAAAAACGACGTTTTATAACGGGTCTTGGTTTTGATAAGAATATTAAATAAATTGATATAAGCGCTCGTGGTCTAATGGTTAGTGCTTATTCATTCCGATAACGAAAGTAACCATAGCCATGGCCAGGCCATGGAAGGGTGATCGGTAGTGGTAATATCGTAGATATTAGTCGGAGTAGATGTTAGAGGTCATTGCTAAACATTGGTGGCTTGAAAACTCTGACCGCTGGGCAGGCGCGGACCGAGCCCTCGGTTTCGGAAGGTCATCGAGGCTGAAGTACCTTAGTACCAATTTTTTTATCCACACAAAAATAAGAACAGGTTCTATATGTAAATAGACACTTTCCTGTGACCTAACAGATATCGCAAGTGGAGCAATTACATTTATCAAAAGAGGTGTAACACACGTATTGCGAGCGAGCATGAATTTAACTTTGCCTAAAGGTAGGTGTCTGAAAGAAAATACCATGTCAGAAATTAATTTTATTAAATTAACAAAAAACAATTTTGAAAAGTAAGTTATTTATAAAAGAAAAACTAAACGGAAACTAAAATTACAAAGTAAATTCCAAGCGTCTGTTTCTTTTAGAAAACCTGGGAATTATTGAATCCACGTTTGGGGTTATTTCAGGATGGACATTCATGAGAGCTAGGCCTGTAAGGCGTTCTTCTGTGTGAAACCGCGGTAAGGGGTGGAAGTTCGTTTTTCTTCTACTTGGATTTCGACCCCTGGGACCGCCACTGCCGCTGGGTTGGCCACTAACCTGGCAAAAGCCTTATCTAGGATTGGATCTGGTTTCCCTTCTGGGTTGCGGAGGTCGGATGGCAGTTGCTCTGTGTAAAAACCAGTATCCTCGTTCAATTTCCTAGATAAGGTAGCCGACCCCGTGAAATACGGGAACAAGCTAGACATAATACCTAAGTATTCCTATTAAAACGCTTAACCCTACTAATTTATAAAACGTTATTGTTTCAGTTATGCTCTCACCGTCGTGTTCGGTGTACTTTTTGGAGTTGGATTATGGGCTCCATTTATCATCGTTTGGTATTCTATGGCAAAGAGAACACTGTAAAAATATTTTGTTTATCTATTCTATTCTGTTTGGTGTCTTTTTTTCTATTCAGTCTTGGTATGTAGGTACTTGGAGAATGCAATTTAAGTGAAATTAAAAGTATCGATTTTAATTTATATTTGTTTTCCTTCGTTGTCCTTGATCCACCTACTTGGAGTAAGCTTACCTGGGTGTAGCGTTGCCAGGTCCTCATACCGAAAAGCCGGACAGAGCTGTGAGCTTGGCCTAACATTTGGGTCAAAAAGCCGGACATCCTGCATTTTCAACAATTTTAAATATTCGTGTAAAAAGTCAATTTTTTTTTTGGCCTAACATTTTGGTAAAAAAGCCGGACACCTTGCATTTTCGGGGATTTTTTGGTGTAAATGTAGAAAATTAATGAAAACCAAGCTTTTTTGATAATTTACAATAAAACGAATGCCAAATTAGTCTAAAAGTACTTTATTATTAATCAGTCTCAATAATTCTTTCCTTAATTCAAATTAAATTCCTTCGAATCGCGAATTCGGTCTCGATGCGCGCGAATTTTGAAATCTAAAAAGCCTAACAAAAGCCGGACAGGCCGGACGACGCTTATTTTGGCCGGACAGGCAATCAAAAAGCCTGACTATGTCCGGCTAAAGCCTAAAGGCTAAAGCCTGGCAACGCTACCTGGGTGTAAGTAGGTATGGGTTAATCATTGGCCTAAATACAAATTAAATTGGAAGACCCTAACTTCAAAATTGACAGACTTTCATCCATCCAAAATCCAAATATCCTTTCATACGTGGAGGTTACATCATAAGAGGAACCTGCTTTCCAAATTTTATCATTCTATCTTTAGTAATTCAGTGACGAGCTGGTCAATCACTCAGTCAGTAAGAAATATTATCAAGTATCTGTTACTTTTTAAGTATTGACACTAGAAAAAAGGGGGTTCAATGAGCTCCCCAGCGCCCTCCCAAGAAATTTTATTGCATCTAAAATATAAACATATTAGTGAATATTTTACGTTTTGCGAAAACCGGAAGTAGTTCTTCATTTAGTACCACCAACCACCTTAAGTAGATTATTTCTTTGACACTTTTGCTCTAAACCCCCTAGTTTTGGAAATATTAAAGATAAACTGAAAAATTCCAACTTCTCAAAAACCCAACGCACAAAATGCTGTGACTTTTTACCAATAATAAAGTGGATGACATAGAACAAATTGAAGCTGAAGTGATACATTCACTTTGAATGTTAGGGTCTCGAGCTAATTGCAACATACTATCAGAAGTCTGGCCCATTATACCAATCGAACTATTGATACTAAAAAGGTCTGCTAGTTCGGTCAACTCGCAACTGAACTACTGACACTAGAGAGGAGGTGGGTCAAGTGGGGTGGGGATAATATTTCTATTTGTTTGCACAATTGCAACTTATTACAAAAACAATTAATAAGTTTAACCTTTTGGGGTTGGGTATCATAGAAATAAAACTACATTATGTTTAAATGATTGATAATTTACTATTTATTTCAAACAAAATAAGGCTACATTTTGGTATTAACTTAAGGCCAGGAGGGTTGTTCTCCTTCCTTGACCCTCCCGCCATAAAGAGCGGACTTGTCTCTGAAGTTGGTCATCCTCAAAGTTTCTTGGTCGTCAAGGTACTTGCCGATGAAAAACCCAGTCAGAGGTATGGCAAACCAAACATATTTTGTAGTGATTCCAAAGATAGCCATTTTATTCTTTTTTTTGCTGTAGGGCTTTCCACTTCTGGGTGTGACTCCAGTCAAAGTAAATAAAGGAAACAGTCAGTGTTGGGAACAATACGCTTACAAAGTTCCGGCGAATGAACCTTGTAACCCCCATAAACCTGCAAATACAAAAGAATACCATAATGGACAACATGATGATGACATACAAATTACTAATGGGTATGCAAAATACACAATGGTTTAGCTTGAGCAGGTCTAACTTAGGAAACTAAAATAATCATTCCTTTTTTCAGTGTAGAATGTCTTGAATAATAGTCAATGTAGTAAAAAAGAAAACATATTGTATATTTTATAAAGTAACGCACAGCTAAGCTCCAGATACGGTTCTAATGGATGTAAATAGTTCCATTTAAAAAAATTCATGTTGGTTGTGTTGTTCTGAAATTGTTATATAACACAAACAATGAATGCCTGCTCTTACATGGAAAACGATCGTGACATTAACTATTTAAATGCTTAAACTCAACAGAATTACAGAAAAGCTTAAATTGTAGGATAAATGTTAAAAACACATGAAAAACTGTGTGATAAATAGCACCAATGGTATTCACTATGAGAGGTTATCTTAGCAGCTGTTTATGTACCAACTATGGGGAAAAAATATATCATTCTCAATATAAATAATCTGACTACATTTATTATATTTAGTCCTACCTAGATTTAGATAAACCCAATTATTTGTTGCACGTTAGGATCTTCAGTGTAGAACTAGAATAGAATGTCAAATTGATGTCAAACTTGAGAACTCAACTCAAAATGTCGGACGGACGGAGTGCGTTCACGCATGCACCTAGGGGAAACCGTTAGAGCGACTTTTAATCTGACAGATCGCGTAAACCCCCGTTCATGCACGCACTTGCACCTGTCAGGATCTCAGAACAATAACTAAAGCAATAGAAGGAAAGCTAAAATAAGAATTCAGAAAGATTGTTTGTACTGTTCTAGCATACGACTAAAAAGACGCGTGAGAAAAGGAAACACTTTTAGCTCTTTGTTTCTACTTCACCCGTTTGGTCACAAGTTGAAAATCATTTGGTTCTATTGGTTCTAATTTACCCGACAAAATTCAAAATACATGTATTCAAAGACAGACGTTTCTTTTACTGAACTATTTGACATAGTCGCGTGTGCGTTGTTTACGAGTGTCTAGTGATGGAAATAAAAGTATCGATACTTTTTAATCGACAGATTTCCTGCAGACAATGATTTACACAATTATTTTGATTATACAATTTACAAAATATTATTTTTACAAGGACTGTTCCATTTTTCAAAATTCTGTAATTGTAATTCTTAATATTTTAGAAATACTGGATAGTCTGTTCAGTGTGTCCAGAGGGATTGATCACGCGAGCGGTGAAGACCAACCAGGATTTGACGAAGGGGGTATCATCCCCGACCCAGGACCCCCACGTTGTTACGTGGGGCGTGGATTTACCACGGCAAGGAGGTCAAGCCTTGTCACCACCTCCCCCCCAAAACCGATGGTTTTGGCGAGAAGACCCGCTACTATAGTCTGTTCAGACCGTTTTGTGCAGCTTCAATGGTTATGGTAGCTGCCCTGGATTTTGGCTGCCCCATCTCAAATTTGCACCTTGAATAGGTAGTTTCTGTAGTTTCGACTTTGCGTTAATAAATCAGTCAGTCTGTCAGTTGCAGTCTTTTTGGCCAGAGTGGTTAAATATTTGATGGAAAAAACTGTGACCAGAGCCCTACTGAAGAAAAATACTCAAAAGTTTTAAGCTAGAGGTCGTCAGATATTTTGAGTATACAAGGGGGTCGCGTAGTCAGAAAAGTTGAAAACCACTGCTGTAATGTATAATCCCGATCAACAAAATAAATTACTGCTTTTACTTTAATGCAGTTGTAAGTGTGTGAAAGGAAGTGATAAGTAAGTATACCTACAGTTTTTTTTTTAAATAATTTTTAAGGTCGTCACAAGTTTTTTACGTTAGTGACAGATTTACCTTTACAATATGCCGCCGCCGTACGATACTTACTTTGTAATATATCGATACTATTATCGAAGTCGTTACATCACTAGCAAAAAGGAAACTTGTGACAACCTTATAAATTGCGAAACAAAAGAGTGTATACTGATCTCTTTCTTACACATTTACAACTGCATAAGTAAAAATAGTACGACCTAATGTATTTTGTTCTTATTTTAGCTTTCCTTCTATAGCTTTAGTTATTGTTCTGAGGTCAGGATGAAATTTCCCCTGACAGGCGCTTCAAAACGCGGTTTTATCAACTGTCATAGTGAAAAGTTCCCCTAACCTTGCGCTAACCGTGCGCCCGTGAACGTACCCACGGACGTCTCGCCCATCTGTCAAAATAGCAAAGGTCAAGTTACACTCTGGTCAATCCGGTAGCGCACAGGGAAGCATAAAATCTGCGCGTAGAAGCAGATCTGCTCTCCGCAGTGGCAGTACCGTCTTTACCATCGCTCGCGATGCGTTTCGTCATCGCCTCTCTGCCCGCTCAAAAAGTTTCGTAGCTGTCTCGGCCTATTCGTAATATATGTAAATGTGACGTACCAACGAAGGGACGTGCCCATTAATGATAGTATACTTTGCTTTCTAAACGTTTCAAAAGGGCCCCAAATTCTTGTGTGCTCAAGGGCCCCAGGCACAGGCCCCAGGACTGTTTAAACGGCTCTGCGCAATGGTCATGCATCATGCTCATTGCACGCAAGCGTCTGAACGCACCATCAGATGTTACCAAGCTTTAATAAAAAATAAAAAAAAGATTTTTTGCTTTTGGAAAGTTTTGCGCGGGAATCTGGCTGGCTGTTATTGTGATAGTGTTGTGAGATTAGCATAATAATACGGCGGTAGTGAAAGACAATGTGGTGAAAATGAGAAATATAGTACAGCGTGCCTTTATGGTTCGAATCGACACTCTCACGTAAACTTCGAGTATTTGAATGTAGGCACCACACTTGTATTTTAATGAGTTCTAGGTTAGGTTAGGTTGGGGTTTTGCGCGGGGAACATGAAAAATCAGGCGAACTTTGTTCCTAGCTCTTCTAAATGGGAGTTTTTTATTTGCTTGTTTCGGAGAAAATTTACAGTTCCGCAATAGATGGCGTTGTACGCGGCTAACATATAACGTTGTTTTAACTTTTTCGTTTCACACAATGTGATTAATAAGTTTTAATGTAAATAGTTTAGAAGGCTATTCTTAGTGCTGCTTTATTGAAAAATTAACTACAGAAATGGCTACAGATAAGTAAAATACAGCTTTCGGATATGTGAAAAGATTGATTTGACAAAAATTAGAAACGATATAAGTAGTCAATAGACTTTTTCGTGCAATGAAACGTTTTCATAGCCAGTTTCAGCGCCCTCTGCAGGAACTCACAAGGATCGTGCAAAAAAACTCCCAATAATCTTCTGGCGAGGAACAATATAATAGTAGGAGTAAGAAACAAAGGAAGGCGCTACCGTATGATTCGGATTGATATCACCGCGCAAAAGTCTGTTGAGCGTTAGAATGTGAATCACCGGCCATTTAAATGACTTTTGAAGAAAATAATACTGAAGACTAGGCCGCATGGCTCACGCTCTTTGCCTTCCCAAATGGGTGAATTGTAAAACAAAAATGATTGCTTTTGTTGGTAGGTAGCACGTTGGTAGCACTGTAGTGTGAATTTAGCAACAAAACTGCTAGCGAGCGACTCTTGTCTCGCTTGCTTGTCGAGTCGACTGTCGGACTGTCGAGTTGCCTTCGTCATCGTCTGCAGATTTTCACTGGATTTTCATTTACGTTCGGTACAGATTTATGCAGTGTTGGGTGATAAAATTATGTTGATTTTGATGAAGTGAACAATAGTATTGGTGATGTTGGCCTTAGGATTATCGTTATTTCGCAAAAAAACTGTAAAAGAACACGTTTACTGTAGTAATCCGTCAAAAATCCAGAAAGCTTCAAACGTGTTTGAAGCTTTCGGTTTCGCATTGATGGAACTATGAACCTGGACCCTTTAACGTTTAGCTTATCGCAAATCAATTCTCTAGTGGTAAATCTATCTAAGAAGAACTTCAAGCAGACCAGCCAAGAGCTAACGCAGGTAAGAATTGCAATTTTACAGTTGTCTTTGTTTTGTAATGTCGCCATATTGTGAACTGCAGAAAGCCACGAGCTGACTTGGTATTTTGTCCTTTGCTTGTGATGGTGCACTGTGTAGTGTTTCTACACGAATCATCCCTCGCGAATGTAGAATATGTATACTAAACTGTGTATTTAACGATATACTTCTAGTACTGTTACTAAAACTAGATCAACTCGTCTATTCTTGTGTTACATCCATTTTTTTTACTATATTATCTATACTACTACGCAGATATTCGTATACAAATGCAACATGCTGTAGTGTGAGAAGGTGGGTTCCAATTGCGCCATTTATAAGATAAATCAATGGAATCATGGACAATATCAAAATGGCTATATGGTCAAGTTGGATTTAGGACATGCACTGCACTACTTTAGTGTGACTCTATGTAACAAGTTATCAATACTTCACCTATTTGTAGTCAATTTTTTAAAATGTGGTCTTATTAATAAGAAAATATGTAAGTACAGACCTACTTTCAGACTCTGGGGTCAGAAATAATACAAATCGTGAAAGGAATGCTTATAGATCTGGTTTGCATTAAATTATCACATCTAAAATTAAAGAAGGGTAGATTGAAAATTTAGTTTCCAAGCTCCAAGCATCCAATTAAAAAAAATAGTTTATTCAAACATAAATAACAAAAGTTCTAAGGTTACAGCTATTAATTTATTTAATAAACTAAGCTTTCCGCCTGCGGTTTCTCCCGCGTTAAATCAGTTCTCCCGTGGTAATGAAGTATTTTCCCGCGTTAAATGTCTTATCCAGGATCTAACCTAGGTATACTCGTAAATGTGCTAAGTTTCTTTCCAGTTGGTTCAGTAGCTGATGTAACAAAGTAAAATTCAAACAGAATCATGGCATGGAACACGTGTTATTGCGCTAGCGCTAGTGGTACCTTGTGCGCAATCAAATCTCATAAAACTATTTTTCTTTTTTCCCAGCACTTTCTTTTTTATAACTCTACTTCAAGGTGGAATTTATGGTGAAAATAGTGAAACATGAGTATCTTAAGTTAGATCTTCAGCAATACAACAAAAAAAAAACACATTCAATTTGGGGCAGTAGCTTTTAAGAGTCTTTTCTTTTTTATCTCCCATGTACAGAAATCTACCTGTTACAATTTTATTATATGTATAGATTTGTTGCTGTGCACGTGGTTTGAGCTCAACAGTTAGCTGCTTCCTTTCCAGATCTATTGTAGGTTGCTTCCTTTCCAGATCTATTGTAGGTAATCCTATATTCCCTCATCAAGCTGATTTGTAAAGTCAATTATACCTTTACTTCCTTTTCTTTCTTCACTTATTCTTGAAAATAACAGCTATTTTAATTATAGGTATATGTTCTGTTCAACTACATGTTTTCTTTATGTATGACTAACTTTTTGCGCTGCAGGTTTATCTATAGCTTAATAAGGCTCGATTTTTAAATCAATATGAAGATTGAGAGCAATATTACGTATGGATTTGACACCCCACTTTGTACTGAAATGACATTTCTGATCTGATACGGACTCAAACTAGCTGTCATTCTTGAGAGATTATTATAAATACAGGCCTGAGTGTTCCTGTGGAAATCAGATATTTTTCTATGATAAAAAGTTGCCTAATATGTTACTTAGGGTAAACATAGCTTTCTTGCGGTGAAAGAATTTTTGAAATTACTCCAGTAGTTTTTGAGTTTATTCATTACAAACAAAAATACAAATCTTTCCTCTTTATAATATTGGTTCAAATATAGCTTGAACAAGAACTGAAAAATATCACAATAAGCCAATTGCCTCACTTCATATGTCAATATGTATTATTAAACGCCATGTAAAAAATT
The DNA here is from genome assembly GCA_029255725.1 of Scrobipalpa atriplicella. Classification (NCBI taxonomy): domain Eukaryota; kingdom Metazoa; phylum Arthropoda; class Insecta; order Lepidoptera; family Gelechiidae; genus Scrobipalpa; species Scrobipalpa atriplicella. The sequence goes on from JARACY010000007.1 coordinate 231,045, forward strand.
AAACCTTGCAGTATATTTGCTTGCACTCTATTTGTATTGTAACAGAGATTAGAAAAGAGAAAATAAGATAAATTGACTGAACTTAGCAATATCATTTTAGAATGGTAAAATACCTTAAAACAGTACCTACTCACTTTTATCATCACACTATCAGCTGACAAGTACACTTGTTATGTCTGTGGAATTTCTTAAAAATTTATTAATTTTAATAATGAATTAACATACAATTTCTTTTGAGGGTCACATTCATTGCAATTCTATGTACGCAGTACAAGGAGTTTTTATTATGAGTTGGCAGCCATTTTGGCTGTGGAAGTTCCTTTTTTGTCACTTTCATTATAATATATAACATAATATATAAGAAAGAGTGGTGGTATGCCAATGGCAAAAGTGCCAACTACATCTGGGGTCCGATCGCGCTATTTACAACGGCTCAAACGTTCGAACGATTACGTTTCGTTTACGATTCGTTTTTGGTTCGGTTGATGTGCAAATCCGTATCGCGCTAACAGATCTGAGCGAATGTATCGTTAACGTTACCGAATCGTTGCCAAAGTAGAATCGTTCAGTATATGTTATCTGTGGTTCAGTGTTGTGAATGAGTATCAAGCAATACTAGGTGATATTTGTACCTGTTTTTCTGAAATTTGATCCATCCATCCATCCAGAGTCTTAAAGGTCTAGTAGCCAAGCAAAATAAGAGAATAAAAAAATAATAATCGTTTCGTTTGCTTTGCTTTGCGTTTGCTCGAAGTTGAAGTTCAGAGCTGAAGTTCCTTGCCTTTTGTATTGTTTACTACTTTACATGAGTAATTATTAGTGTTTCAAGCACATTCAGAGCATAAAATTTGAGTGGATTCGTTCGAAGAATAATAAGTGCGCAGTAAGTTCATATTTTTGGGATACTTTACTTTCAACAATAAACACAGCCTATGATAGATTATGCGGTTTCTATATTTCGTGTTGTTTGTTGTAATTAATAAATAATTAGTGAGAGGTAAGAAAACTGTTGAATATGCAAGTAAAATTTCAATAAAATGCTGCTGATGCGCTAGAACCATAATAACTATTTATTACTAACAAAAATGTTGCTGGGCGAATTTATTCAATGGTGTTTATTCTAGCTAACACATTTCTTTAGTTATTTTATGATTATCACTTACTCAAAAAAATGCGCAAGACACACTTTTGCGGAATATACTTTATCTACACTCATGTGGTAAAGTTGGTAATACCTAATCAAGAACAGTTTGTTATTGATATACTTTTCCATTAACTTGTTGTAATGAACATTCCCTTACAATTTAGTTGTGCGGGAATGTTAATTTCATAAATTTTTAGGCAAACACTGGTTCCTGGAGAAAATTAATTCAGTTTTAAAAATATGTTCAGTTTTGAGAAAAGTTATTCAATTTTGAGAAAAGTTGTTCAGTTTTGGAAAAGTGGTTCAGTTACAAAAAACATGTTCAGTTTTGAGAAAAGTTGTTCAGCTTGAGAAAAGTTGTGCATTTTAGAGAAAAGGTGTTCAGTTTAAGAAAAGTTGTTAAGTTAAAGAAAAGTTGTTCAGTTTGAGAAAAGTTATTCAGTTTAAGAATAGTTGTTCAGTTAAATGTAGTAGTGTAGAACGAACGAACTTTTGTCACACATTTACAACGACTGGCAACCTTGTCTTTCAAGGGGCGGATGTACAATACCTATTTATGGCCGTACTGTATGAGTGAAGATAAAGTATTGTACGCAACTGCTGCGTAAATAAAATAGCTATTACAATACTTAATAGGAATGGTACATCTTACGAAAAGTATATTTTGGACCCAATAAGCTTGTGAATTGGACCTAATCTAGGATTGGGTCTGGTTTCCCTTTTGGGTTGCGGAGGTCAGATGGCTTGCTCTGTGTAAAAACCAGTTCCCTCGTTCAATCCCCTAGATTAGGTAGCCGACCCCGTGAAATACGGGAACAGGCTAGGCTAGGGAGAAGAAGCTTGTGAATTGGACAACTTCGGCGTGGTCCACATATTGTATATTGAAAAACCACAATATCTGTTACGTACGTCATATCATCTTATATTTGTTAGCATTACTATAATATAAAAACGTCTTGTGGACTTGTGGCCATACAATGATTGATGAATGATGACTTAGATCAAATTGATGATGTCAAATAAATTGACTTGTATTGATCTTTTGAATCTCTAGTGTTTGTTCTGAGTTGGTTGTTGATATAATCATCAACATAAGAGCAAAAGGGCGTTTGTGCACTCATCCATATTAGATTCGTATCCATTTCGTATCCAAGTTTATCTTCGTAGTAATGACAGATTTTGCACCCATTCATATCCATTTCATATGGACCAACTTATTATACGAATTTTATACGAATCTAATATACTTAACCTAGATGAGTGCAGAAACGCCCAAAAAAAGTAATTTTATAGGTACAGAAACATGTTGAAAAGGAATAAAACAAGTGTAGGAACTAAAGGTATTAATATACTGCAGTGCCTGTTTGTACTGAGATTATTGTTAAAAAGAAAAATATTAAACACTAGCTTTCCGCCCCGCGGTTGCACCCGCGACTTTATGAGTTTTCCCGTGGGAATCAGATATTTTCCCGTGGTAAAAGTTAGCCTGTTACTACTTTTCCCAATCATAGTAAATCTGTATAACCAAACGCCGTCCCTCCCTAAATACCTTATAGTGAAAATGAGATAATTTCCCGCGGTAAAAAGTAGCCTATGTCCGTCTCCCGGTCATAATCACCATGCCAAATTTCATCAAAATCTGTTCAGCCGTTTAGGCGCGAACGATCAACAAACAAACAGAGTTACTTTCGCATTTATAAGAGAGGTTAATTGATATTAATTAAATCACCAATTCATTGAAGTCTCACTTCACATGACTTCACTGTAGTGTTCGTTTTACCTATCATAACTAGCTTTCCGCCCTCGGTTTCAACCACTTTAAATGAGTTTTCCCATGTTAGCCAAGTTGCATTAATTTTATGACCACCTCATTTTATTATATCTCCAGTTCTCCACTTCTAGGTAGAATATAAAGAAAAACAGAAAATATAGTTTTTTAAGTTAGACCTTCAATAAAACAGCAAAGAAAACTGCACTCAGATAGATGCAGTAAATTTTCCCGAAAAATATAGGTACTTACAGAACAGACAGACCGACAAAAATTCTAAAAACCTTTTTTTCTTCTATAGCCGTTATAGAGACCCCAAAATTATTATTTTCATATTTATCTCCAATGTACAGACATCAACCAGTTACAATTTTGCTATACGAATAGATATTGACTATGGTATTAGCGTGGTGCCGCACATGCGCCGAGCAAATATCAATCTCGCGCGCACTCTATTGCTTTGATATTTTCGTGTCACAGGTGGTATTGGTTTTACAACAATTTTTCAGCTAGTGTATTAATTCTATACCACTATTAAGTTCGTTGATTATTATAACATTTTGTTGAGACGTCTATTTCTATCGACTGTATTGTTTCTAGAAAGTATAAGAACATATCTTCTGTGGTGCAGCATAATAATAATATGTAAACATCTAAAAAGCTCTGCGAGTAGTTACTTGTTTTTTCTATTCGCGCATTTGTTCACGTCTATATTTGCGTTATTACTGAAATGGTGGTATTTTCAACAGATTGTCCATATTTACGGATTGGAAGCGGAAAATCAGCTATTGAGGTGCTTATTCACTGAAGCAGCTAAGGCGTCCTGGGACAGCGACCGGCCGACATCGTCGATCACCAGCATCCACGGCTCGCTGCTCACACACCACTTGGCGTGCCTCCTCAACCATCCGGCCAAGTCTACAGTAGTCTGTCGAACCGTCGACCAACCCACTCGCACTCTACAGAAGGTTAGCATCAAAGTCTCTACTGATTTAGTTTATACTTGTAGAAAATCTATTAGGTATATAGTTAGTTTCTCTTCTTGGCTCTATTAGTTAAATTAAATATTAATGTGATATATCGTACGTTATCTAAAAAATATTGATATATGTGTAGTTTATGGCATATTAATTAATATACGTGTTTCCGTCGTTATTTCACGCCGCCTCTCCGTGACGCAGGATACGAGTATTGACCAAATATTTATTTTATAAACAAAGAGAAAAATTTAATTGTTTTAAGGGGAATTTATTAAAAAGGTCTTAAAATCTAAAGGGTATATTTGTTATTTTTATGTTATATGACAGTAAAAGATAATATTACAAAAAAATTATACAAATCAAATATATTTATAGAATTTACACTACTATGTAGTTCTTAGAATTGGCACTAGTTTATCTACGTCTAGGCTTTAGGATTTAGTAGATTATATTATTACTATACAATTATATTTATTAGATGTTTCTTATGCTTCTACCGTAATGTTAATTTCAGATATTAAAACCTTCAAATAACTTACTCAATCGACTTTCAAGACTATTAAAACTCACCACTGCTGAGGATGTTGCCTTCTCATTGGTTTTGAGGAGGAATTCTTCGAAAGCTGAGATTGTAACATTAGCAAAGCAACATCTCAAAAAGAGATTCTTGGATCTCGTGCAGTGCTACCTCGACGCAGGTGAGTCAAGAGTCGAGTTGATTCATGCTCATGCCCATCCCATCATTCGCTATCTTTCTTCACACTTTTTGTGACCCTCATCACCTACCCACCCCCCGCCATTAATCGGTGTGTATTAATCTCATTGGAATAATATCTCTCGAGTAATGCTTAACAGAAGATCATTTAAAGTGTTTTGTTGGTTTCAGAACGTGGACATCAGGTGGAGCGTGCAGGCCTTCAGGAATGCAGCCCTGAAGTATTGCAGACTCTCCTAACCAGTTTAGCTTTCGAAAATTTTCGTTTGGCAGCTGTAACCAAGGACTTGTTCCTTAAACGGCTGCGCGTTGACTTCCCCCGCGAAGTGGTACCGATTGTACTAGCGCCGCTGCTGTACTCGGACGACACACAGACGCCGCTCGAGGAAATGACAACAGCTGATGACATGGCCTCCGCCATGATGGACAATTCACTCGCAGAAATCATCCGTGACATTGGATACGCTTTTACAGCATCCGTGGAAGACTGCAAAAACAACATGTTGAACTTCGGAGCGCGGGAGCCCGCCGCCATAGACGTGGCTAGAATAATATCTATGATGATAAGATACCACGCCACTATTCAAGATGGCCTACAATTACAGACACCAGGCAACTTCTGGATAAGCCATGATGCCAAGAAAGATCCCTCAACACATGGACACGGCGAATCATGGAACTCCGATGTTTTTGTACAGATGTTGAAAGAATTATCACCCAATCTGAATTGGAAAGAAGTCATTCTACAACTTGATCATCCCGAATTCATCGTCCCAGATAGACAAGGACTGAGCATATTATTCACCATTCTTCGACTCGGCCTTCAGAGTGCAGGATATCCCGCCAACATATTTCCAGTAGAATATCTTTGCCGCCGTTGGACAAACCTAGAGGGACAAATGAGTTTGATCAGTAACATTCTCAAGTATCCGGATATCTTCAGTTTTGCTGATCATCCATTTCATCCCGTATCAATTGACTTATTGAAATCACCACCAGAAACCGACAATAAGGAGATAGCAACATGGCGATGCCTTTATCTAGTTGAACTACTTCTGTATGCTGCAGAGCGTGGGTTCTACATGCAAGTCCACGAGTTGTTCAAGTTTCCGGTTCAGCATTGTCCTGACATTTTGCTACTTGCTTTACTACAGATTAGCCCACCTGTCACTATGTTTAGGCAAGAGTTGATGACAACGCTTATCCCTATCTTCTTGGGCAACCACCCTAACTCTGGAATTATACTACATCACGCTTGGCATACACAAAATCCCAATATAAAGCCCATCATCATGCACGCCATGGCCGACTGGTATATTCGCGGAGAGTGCGACCAAGCAAAGCTCTCGCGTATCTTAGATGTTGCACAGGATCTCAAAGCATTATCTCTGTTGCTGAACGTTCAATCATTTCCTTTCGTTATCGACTTAGCGTGTCTAGCATCAAGACGAGAATATCTCAAGCTGGACAAATGGTTAACGGACAAGATCAGAGATCATGGTGAAACTTTCGTCTCGGCGATGGTAAAATTTCTTCAGAGAAGATGTCCCGTGCTTGGAAAGGGACCAGAAGAACAACTTCCGAAAGCTGCTCAGTTACCACATGAAACCGTTGCGACGATGCTGGCCTGCTTGCAGCTCTGCATACCAAATGTGCAGCAAGATCTCCAAGAAGCTATCTACAATGTGATAGCGAACTGTCAAAACCTCATTCTCAGTAAGACCAGACAACAGAGCATCGCTGGAATAGCGCGCCCTTTGAGGGTACTGGAAACCCCTTTCAACCCTGCTGGTCTGAGTGGGCAGTTGTTTACTCCACATGTTGACTCTATTACTAATTTGACGCCAAACGTAGCGAATATGAATTTAGGAGCACCAGCAAATACTACATTTGCTATGCCTGGAACTCTTGGACCTCTCGGTACTACCCCTGGATCTCCATCTCGCTTGATGGGAGCTGGACCGAACAGCCCGTTCATGATGCCGCTGCAACACAACAGTACGGTTGCCAACATGGGCGCGCTCGCACGCATGGCGCCAGCGCCAGTCATGGACAAACCGCGTATTCCAGAACCCATCCACTTCCCCGAAATGATGCACAATGTCTCTAAAGAAATAGAGGACGAAGCTAATGGTTACTTCCAGAGGATTTACAATCATCCACCACATCCAACTTTGTCAATCGACGAAGTCCTGGAAATGCTTAAGAAATTTCAAAATTCACCAAACAAGCGAGAAAGGGAAGTTTTCTCTTGTATGTTGCGAAACCTCTTCGAAGAATACAAGTTCTTTCCTCAGTATCCAGACAAAGAACTGCATATAACTGCCCAACTTTTCGGAGGTATTATTGAGAAAGGGCTTGTTCCTAGCTACGTATCGCTGGGCTTGGCCTTACGATTCGTACTTGATGCCCTTCGTAAGCCAGAGGGATCCAAAATGTACTATTTTGGTATTGCAGCTCTCGATCGATTCAAATCTCGGCTAAAGGATTACCACAAGTACTGTGAACATGTGAGAGCTATACCACATTTCAGCGAATTCCCACCACATCTTATTGAATACATCGAGTATGGACTACAGAGTCAAGAACCGCCCACAAAACCACAGGGAGCAGTGCTCCCCACGAGCTTGGCTGCCCTGCTCAACCAAAGCGCAGTTGTAACTGTTTCTACACCTTACAGGTACATATTTTAGCCGTAGAATTTCTGTTGACTTATTTTTGTTGTACCCTGCCCGGATTGAAGAGAGAAATGACAGTCCAAATGTTTCCCAGCTTCACTAAATTGCAGTCGATAACATTTTTTTTTATTGAAAAGAGTAACATTATCAAATTTAAGTGGTTAGGAAAATAATAGGATAGGATTTAGCCTATGGATGAAACCATAAATAAACATTTATAAACTTTGTCAAAAGCTTTAATGCGTAATTTCATGTCTGTCGTTGAACAAACAACAGCCACAAGTTAATTGGCTATTTGACTGTTTTGGATAATATATTTTAAAATTTACATAAGTTTATTTTATACCTCGTACAGAAACTTTTTTTCTCAAAAAACGTTATTTAATAGAAAAAAAACTATGTTTTTTAACCATTATTTAAAATTGGCGCGAAAACAGCCGGTCACGTGACATTTGCGAACTATGACGTCACATTTTAATAAGCAAAGGAACTTTATTGGGACGCTCTAACTCTTAGGTGTATTTTAAGTGGAAAAATTACAGCTTTTTTTATTAAGATTGCGAAAATTACAAGCTACAAAACGTGTGTTGTGCCTATGTGTAGAAGTTCGACAGTTAAATATCCTGGCAAATTGTTTATACACGTTCCTAAGTGTTCTAGATACATACCTAGGTATAATTTTTTACAAATTTAATGAATAGGATAGACCGCATTCGAACTGTGCAGTAGCGCGACGCAGCGCGGCACGGCGAGGCCCGGCGCGACCAATATTTTTTGGTATGAACCTGTATGAGATAAGATATTCCGTACTGCAGCGGCGCGACACTGCCACTGCGCGACAAAGTTGTCAAAATGAATGAAATGCAGCTGTCGCGCCGCTGCTGCAACTACGTTCTAGTGCGGTCTAACCTTTACTATGTTTGTTTCGGTACTTAATACACGGAAGTTTTTGTATTCCGAAACTCGGCAGAGCAAAAGTCAGGATTATTTACAAAGAAATTGGCGACCATAAATGAATCGACTTTAGATTTGCACTATCAGCTTTCGTATATCCTGCCTCCATTTCTGAAAACATCTCACAATCACAAATTGAAATAATTTAGTGTTTATTTTCTTTATTTTGTAACCTAACCGGAACAACTGATGAAACACGACGTTTTGTTTTGTAAAATGTGACGTCACACTATGCTCAATCATAGCCGCCCGCGTTTCGGTTCTTGTAATCCACAAACAAAAAAAATAAAATTTATTTTGCAAAAATAAAATAATTACAATTTTTTTAAATGTAAACAATATATTATTATATAATTATTATTTAGATATAAGCTAGCATTTCCAACATATATCATATTTTATAGTTACAACAGTCAAATAGCGAATTGCAATCGCGTCACTAGTTACAAGTATAATATTTTTTCAAAGCATCTCTTACTACATTACAATTTAAATTATTAGAAACTGGCAACGCACCAACTAAAATTTCTCAATCTCTTCAATCCGCCTAGGGTATATTTATGTATCATAACTATATTGTTTATATTGCAGGGCTGTAGTTTGTGCACCATCGTCGATATCAGTAATGTCAAAAGTTACAAATGCTGCTGGGAGCATGAGCAGCCGACCCTCAATCGCTAACGCTACCAATATTGATACTCTGCTGACGGCGACTGATAGAGAGGAAAAGATAAATGCCCCTCCGGAAGCTATTCAGGATAAGACCGCATTCATTTTCAATAACCTCAGCCAGTTGAATCTGCAGACCAAATGTGAAGAACTCAAAGAAATACTTACAGATGAATACTTCCCATGGCTATCTCAATATCTGGTCATGAAGAGAGCGTCCATTGAGCTTAACTTTCACGCTCTGTATTCCAATTTCCTTGATGTTCTAAAGGTTCGCGACGTCAATAAAATGGTAACCAAAGAAACTTACCGCAATATCAAAGTGCTACTACGTTCTGACAAAGGAATAGCCAACTTCTCGGACCGTTCTCTGCTCAAGAACCTTGGGCACTGGCTGGGCATGTTGACACTGGCCCGCAACCAGCCCATCCTCCAGGTTGATATTGATCTCAAAGCCTTAGTGTTGGAGGCTTACCACAAAGGACAACAAGAACTGCTGTACGTGGTTCCGTTTGTGGCGAAAGTGTTAGAATCTTGTGCAAAGAGCGTCGTCTTCAAGCCGCCGAATCCTTGGACAATGGCACTCATGAACGTGCTTGCGGAGTTACATCAAGAACCAGATTTGAAGCTGAATCTGAAGTTTGAAATAGAAGTTCTGTGTAAAAACCTCAGTTTAGACATTTCGGACCTGAAACCTTCTATTTACTTAAAAGATCCAGAAAAGCTGCGGCTGATCGAGTTCCAGCTGTCGCAACCGAAACCGAATAAGGAGGTTGCGAGCGCCATGCCAGTGAACCAGGCCATGGTGCAGGCGCCGCAGATGCAAATGATGGTGCCTCCTCCAACGATGATTCCCACTGAAGACATCAGTGCCACCGCTCCCACCCCTACAAGTGGTCTGGTCGCTAACGACCCCAGCCTGATGGGCGTCATTGGACTCCCCGAGCCCAGATTCAATTACTTGGACGTCAATGTATCTTCAACGTCGGCGTTCGGACAGAAAATATGCTTCAATCCTCACATCATTCTGTTCCAAAACTATCCTCATCTTAAGCAGTTTGTGAAGCCAGCCATTGAGCGCTCTATTCAAGAATGGATCCACCCAGTGGTGGACCGGTCGATCAAATACGCGTTGACTACGTGCGAACAAATAATTCGGAAAGACTTTGCGTTTGACCCTGACGAGGTGCGCATGCGTACTTGCGCGCACCACATGATGCGCAACCTGACCGCGGGCATGGCGATGATTACGTGCCGCGAGCAGATCATCAGCACGATCAGCACCAACTTGAAGGCTGCATTCGTCACCGCCCTGATACCCAACACTCCACAACAGGTGATTGTTTTTATAATGCTTATCGATCTTTATATTCGATTTGAAAAACTTGTCCATCCCTATCGCATGTCTGTTAACACCTCATTGGAAAGTGTATCAAAAATTCCTGATCCATTTATTTCTTACAGAAGGAGATCATCGAAAGTGCCGCTGCCGTTCTCGCCACAGAAAACATGGAGTTGGCATGCGCTTTTATTCAAAAGACGGCTGTTGAAAAGGCACTGCCTGAACTCGACAAGCGACTAATGAACGACTACGAAATGCGAAAACTCGCACGTCAAGAAGGCAGGCGATACTACGACCCTATCGTCCTGACTTACCAGACCGAGAGGATCCCCGAGCGAGTGCGGCTACGCGTCGGAGGACCGACTGACCAGCAGATTGCTGTTTATGAAGAGTTTGCGTGCAACATCCCCGGCTTCATGCCCGTGCGTGATGCTGGCATGTTTATTCCCAAGCCGTCGGCCCAAGAGCAAATTCCTCAGATGACATTCAGCCAAGTGATGAATCCATCACAGTTGTACGGCACTGACGAGATGAGCTCACTGATCACTGCAGCAGAGATGTTTCTGGCCAACTCGCTGGCCGTAGCGACGCTTGCCCTGCAAACCGCAAACATGCACAGCCTCCTTGAATGCCTGCTCATGGCAAGGAGGAACCGTGACATTGTTTCCGGGTGCACACTTTTGCAGAAGGTAAGAAAGTGGACATTGTGATACTAATAAAGTAGGAATTCCATAAGAGTAGTGCCCATTTGTTCTATAGAACTGACGTCATCAACAGGACAAAAATGGAATATTTTTTCTTAGAACATGCTTACAACTACAAGCGTTTTCATAAGTTTCCATTTGAAGTGGCCATAGTATTAAATGTTCTACGGAAAACTTGAGACTTTCTTATTCCTTTTTGTCCTGCTGACGTCAGTCTATAGAACAAATGGGAACCACTTCCATAAGGGCAAGGTTAATCAATGTCACCTTGCAGGCTGTGGAAGGGCTTCTGGACGGGCACATTGTGCAGCCCGGCGCCAGCAGCGACCACGTGGAGATGATGAGCAGATACCGCGACATCCATCTGCGCGTGCTGAAGCTGCTGGAAGACGCCCGCGTCTACGGGCACGTGTGGACGACGAAGCAGATCACTTGCTGCCTGACCGAGTGCAGGGAGGAACTGAGATACAACATCGAGGCCATCGATTGCCTCATCAGGAACCACTTAGTCAACTTGCCGCAAGTAAGTACTTTTTTAATTAGAAATGGGTTTGCTCTTTAACTCTAGACACAAGGTCAAGGATGACAGTGGTCGCGAGCCAGGCGGCCCCTTGAGGAGCCTACCACCGCTTTGTTGGGGTCGTTCAGTCGGACTTATTCACAGTCAAGCTTTTGTTATCGTTGCCCGGGGCGGAAGGCAAAGACTTCGATATAAAAGTCTTTGTAGGAAGGTACCCCAAAGTCACGGTCAAACGAATTTTTACGACGGTAACTGAACATTTTGTGATTCTATATATGTTTGTTATTGCAGTACGACATTGCTCTTGCCCACATGATGGACAACGGAAACAACTACATGGCCGTCGCGTTTGCCATGCAACTTGTGCAACTGTACTTGGTAGACGACAGAAACAACATGTATGCCAACGAGTCGGACCTGTACCACACGACGGACATGCTGGTCCGCATCATGTCGCACTCCCGCCAGCCGCCGCCGGAGGGCCTCGGCTCCTTGATTGAAATGCTGCGCGTCAACCAGGACCCCAGCGCATACCTTGGCGAGAGGTCGCCGCTTGGACCCACCGCGCACATCCACTCTGGTATTCTGCAAGTTCGGGTAAGAAAATAACCTTTGAAAACTAATATTTAAATATCTCGTCTCTGATCGTCTATGATCGTCTCTACAGCAAAAAATAAAAATACACTATTTAAATCATTATGATATGACATACTTTCAACAGTGCTTATTTTACCAGGCTCGCGATTATGACGACCCACCTGGCTTACAAGAGAAAACCGAGAACCTCCTACGCGAGTGGAGGAACGTGCTTCTCAGCCCACTGACTGAAATCGAGATAGCCCAGAACTTCAACCTTTATGTTCACCGCATGAACATGAACGGAATACTGAAGTCTGACGACATGATCACCAGATTCTTCCGCATCGCCACACAGATGTGCATCGAGAATGTTTACCAGCAGTTGAACGAGGATAGGATGAGTGCTCCTCCCAGCCCCCCGAAACGGGAGAAATACTACGGCATGTGCGATTCGTTCATCAAACTGGTGTCTTTGCTGATCAAGAACACTGCTGACAGTGGAAATCCCACTCCTAAGCTCAATCTGCTGAACAAGGTAAACTGTCTTTCATTGTTAGTTTATTTGCAGGGCTATGGCCTATGACGCATCATAGTGCGCACGCTAAGTGTAGACTTTTGCCTTCCATGCGCGCATAGTTCACTATGAACAATCTACCTCCGTGGTCTAGTGATCTGAGTCATGGTCTCCTGATCCGGAGGTCCTGGGTTCGATTCCCAGGGGTTGGGAACACAGTTGATATTTGTAAAATTACTTTGTGAGATTTTCACCAGTTTGTTTAGGCCACTGCAGGCTGGATCACCTGATTGTCTGGAAGAAAAAAGTTTTCGTGCTTCGGAAGGCACGTCAAGCCATCGGTCCCAGTCACTGTCTTTGATAGACCAAAAGTCTCAAGTGCGCATCTTACATAGCCCTGCTGGTTGATCCACAAGTGACAGATAGATATGAACACGTTGTCCTGTTTCAGATCCTGGGTATTATCGCCGGATGCCTGCTGCAGGACCACGAGGAGCACGGCACCAACTTCCAGCAGCTGCCGTACCACAGGCTCCTGCTCATTCTCTTCCTCGACATGAACATGGCAGAACCCGTTTTGGAATCTATGAACTACCAGGCAAGCGATATCCGAATATTCTTTATTTACAACCAGACTTAAAAAACCGACAAATTCGAGGCGAAGATCAGGTTTCGAGCCGCGTTTTGTGATATTGAACTCAATTTTCTGGATTGTCCTGATAGTTGTTGTCAGCAGCTGAATAAAAGTCAGTCGAATTTAAAGATTTTTTGAATAATATTAAAAGGGGGGTATCACGGGGGTATTGGATACCTTGCTATCGCTTTATTTGATCGGCCCGAAAGACTTCCACATTTTTCGTGTGATTTTGAACCAACTTGCATAATATGATGATACAAATAATAGAGAACCGCAACGCAATTACATTAAACAAGTGTGTTGTATAGGTTTTGACGGCGTTCTGCCACACGCTGCGCATCATCCGGCCGAGCGCGGCGCCGGGCTTCTGCTACGCCTGGCTGGAGCTGGTGGCGCACCGGGCCTTCATCAACCGCGTGCTCGCCGTCACCCCGCAACAGAAGGTAACACACAAACCACATGACACTAGCTAGTATGAAATCATTGCTAATTTAAATACAACGTGGTTTCGCTAAGAATAGGACAGTTTCCAGCTTTCAGCTCGGTCAATTCAACTTGTTACTTGGAATGTATAATAATAAGCCTTTTGTAAAGAAAATATAAACGCTTCTGTCCAATTCTTATTGTAATCGCACAGTACAAGCTTTTCGCCTTCAAGTTAAGGCTGGAATAAGTAGAGAATTTAGCCCTTTATAAATAAAAAAGAATAAACAATGAAAATAGAACATAGCGGCTTTTTAGTTCATACATTGCCATAAGCCAAAAATTAAAAAAGTTTCTTTTACTAGAAAAGTACATAGGTACCACGTAACTTTTATCATTGAGAATTGTCATTTATATTTGTTGTACCTACTTATGGACTCTAAAACCGCATCATCATACCTGTATAGAAATAAAAATTGATCATTTATTTATTTATGAGATCATCAGATCATGCAGCCGACACTGTGGTTTTCGAATTCGTATAAGAGCACACATATTTCTTGTAACTGCTATATATTTTATGCGCACGTTTTTTGTCTATAGTTTCCCGAAATACGTGGAAAAAGTTTCTACGCGTCTCTCAAGGTGAACATCAAAATAATAAATCATCTTGTGTGTTATTTCGATTTATTTTATTTTATTTAGTTTCTCCAAGTTATTTTCAATTCTGTTCTAATTTTCAATTGAATGTTGGATGTTATTGGGCCTTGTTTTCTTCATTTTATAGCTGTTACACTTTAAAAAATCCAGTATTTCATCTTGTGTAGCTAACTCGATATCTAACTTGGATAATAATTGCAGGGCTGGGGCATGTACTCGACCCTGCTGATCGATCTGTTCAAATTCCTCGATCCGTTCCTGAGGAACACAGAACTCGCGGCGCCAGTCATGATGCTGTACAAGGGCACCCTGAAAGTGCTTTTAGTACTGCTCCACGACTTCCCCGAGTTCTTGTGCGACTACCACTACGGGTTCTGCGACGAGATCCCGCCCAACTGCATCCAGATGAGGAACCTGATCCTGTCTGCGTTCCCGCGGAACATGCGGCTGCCGGACCCCTTCACGCCCAACCTGAAGGTGGACCTGCTGGCCGAGATCGCGCTGCCGCCGCGCGCCGTCATCAACTACTCCACCATTATTCCTAACTCTCAATTCAAAAAGGATCTAGACGCCTACTTGAAGGCTCGCGCTCCGGTCACGTTCTTGTCGGAGTTGCGCAGCAACATGCAGGTGAGATTATTTTGTTTATCGTACATGTCCCCCTTCCGCCAAGAGGTGCTGTGCTCCGGACAATTAACTTATAGAATTTAGACCTATGTTCCGATATAAAAATGTTGAATACGACTTATTGAAAAACATAACCACTTTTAGGTTGTAAACGAGCCGGGCCGGCGTTACAACAGCCAGCTGATGAACGCGGTGGTCCTGTACGTGGGCACCCAGGCCATTGCCCACATCCGCGCCAAGGGGCAGACGCCTAACATGTCCACTATCGCCCACTCCGCACACATGGACATATTCCAGAACTTCACCGTAGACTTCGACTACGAGGGCCGGTAACTATCTGATTACTATAAGTAGTGTGCATCCCTCCAGCCAGCCCAAACGAGATAAGTAGCTTATGAATATGTATTATGAAACTGTTAAGTCATGAATGTTCAAAATGTTGGACTGTCATCATCAGCTCATATACGTCCCCACCGAGGAGCAAGAGCCTACCCTGAATTTAGAGAGATTGGGCGACATCACTCACAACCTTGGAAGTTCTTAGGTGTGTGCAGTGCAGGTTTCCTCACGATATTTTCCATCACCAAGAAAGCGAAGAAATAAACGTACTATATATGAAATTCGGAAACCGAAAAATATATCCACTACACCATCGGGCTTCATCTGACTGGTTGGACTGTAATTGATCGTAATTACGCCCTGTTTATATTCCAGATACTTATTCCTGAACGCGATCGCCAACCAGCTTCGCTACCCGAACAGCCACACTCACTACTTCAGCTGCTGCTTGCTGTACTTATTCGCTGAAGCCAACTCTGAGGCAGTGCAGGAGCAGATCACCAGGATGCTTCTAGAACGCCTCATCGTCAACAGACCGCACCCCTGGGGGCTCCTCATTACCTTCATCGAGCTCATCAAGAACCCCATCTACAAGTTCTGGTCGCACGAGTTCGTCCACTGCGCTCCGGAGATCGAGAAGTTAGTTCAACTTCTGTAGTTCAGGTGTCGTGTTACGACTTGATGAAACCTGGTGTCGGAGTTTTTAAACTGGGAAAACCTCTGACATGGTTGTTGTTACAGACGACTGGCAGGGACAGACAGACAGCAGACTTTGCTGAGATGGCGAGGGTCAAACAACTAAATAAAAGCCCTATTAAAAGTAGCTCATTAAAAGGAGGAGCACATCGAACCACCGTGTTATATTTGTGAACATTTAGGTTTTGAAAATCTTGTAAAAATCTACAGCTATTGCCCTCGATTCTGGCGGCAATATAGCGCTGTCACTTTCTCAAATTTGACATAACAATAGGATAGCAAATAAACACATGACTTTGACATTCCTGATAATAAATAGTCTTACGTTATTGTAGGAAGGTCAAAGTCATGTCTTTTTTTCTCGGGTTTTTTTGCTATCCTGTTCTTATGTCAAATTTGAGAAAATGACAGCGCTATCTAAGAATGAGTATAATATCGCGAGAATCGACAGCTATTTGTCATCGGTGTTCATAATTGATGTTTGTGGCGTGTGTTGACGATGATACTTGTTGGCAGACTGTTCGCGTCGGTGGCGCGGTCCTGCATCGTGGACAAGACCGGCGCGGGAGGGGGCGAGCGCGAGGTACCCGAGTAGCGCCGCGCCAATTGGGAGTCAGTCCGGCACAAGCACATATTCAAGAGCTTTGTCGAGGCAGGTGAGCAATCCTCCACTCTATAACTGGCTAGTTACATAAAAAAATATGGGTTCAGAAAAATTACTCATCAAAAACATTGAGTTGAATTCCACCAATTTTAAACAACTTATTTTTTTTTTTTCGTTTATTTCGTTTATATTCTCCCTATTTTGGGGGATACCCCTCGGTGGGGTGATTTAAGCTGGTGATAATACCTGTTTGTTTTTGTTTGAGTATCATCTTTCAATCCCCTAGATTAGGTAGCCGACCCGAATAAGGCTAGGGAAATGATGATACAAATATCAGCCGAAAATTTTGGTTGATTTCTAATTAAAATTAAAAGTTAATTGAGATTTAAAATTTAAAAGACAAGTTAATTGCTATATCTGAGATTATTTTTTCCAATTAAATGGACCACTTCTGATGTTTGTGCAGGCTTCCAACATGAGGCGCATGGTGACTCGTCCCAGCCTCAGCCCTCCACGTCGCAACCACAGAAGCATGTCCTGCAGTGGAACAAACTGTTCAAAAAGTAAATAGACTCTTACCCCCCACCCCAATGAAAGACACAGTGAACTATCTGTACTCAAGCATCATTCACGATATATGCAAGTAAAGATACGATTTACAAGATATTCTGACTTCTGTGCCGGTTACTCAACTTAACGCGCGTGATAATTGGACTCAGGTGTCGCGTGAGTAACCCCCATTATTCACACATTACATACATTTTAATAAGTGATTATTATTATAGATATCTAGTGCACAAACTATTGTATTGTTGCGTAACCACTCAATGTAATAAATGTTGATTTATAATGAATGTCGTGCTTAAATGTTATTTCTTTCAATCGATAAGTTTTATTTGCATGGATCATACAAATGTGCTTTGTATTTCACACATACTACATACAGTAATATTTTAAATAGTTTGTTTACTCCTATTTACCTGACAGTTTGATTTTACGTGTAGGTAAGTATTTCTATGGAATAATGATTGTTTCTACCAATGTCTTTAATCAAGTGTTAGGAATCCGATGTAGTAGTGGAGGATTTTTATCACCGGTTTCGAACCTATTATATTAGTTGTTTGTTGGAATAGCTGCAAACGACCATCAAACGACTGATATAACAGTTTAGGATATTATTTATTATAAGGCGACTTGTACACTAAGTGATACAATATTAACTCGTCAAATAACCTATAAGTTATGAAATCGACTGATTAAAAGTAACCGCAAGTCGAGTTTAGATTGTAGAAGCGTCATTAACGCTGCAAGTGTGAAATGCGCCTAGTGTTCCGGTATCTCATCCAAGCGACAAGTTACTATCAGGTTACTTCTACGACGATTTAATTATAATAAATTGTAATATTATTGTGAGGTAATAATTTAATATTAAGTTTTGAAACGCAATGCGTCTGTTTCTTTGTAAAGTTTTCTAGATGTGATTTTTGAAATGTAATTTAGGAAGGTTTAGTGTTAATTTTTATGCTACAAATTTGTCATTAAGCCATGTAATCCCATTTTCTAATCTAAATATGTGTTGTAATAAAATATTTTTTCAATAGTTTGTTTTTAAATCACTTCCTCATTTTTGGGCGCAGCCCAGCCGGCGGGACTCGCTGGCAGCTTCTTCGGTATCACGTCGGGGTCACCAAAATAACGCGCCGATGAAGGGGTTTACAATGAAAACTACCTTCAAACAGCGCATATACCTAATAGTTGGTTTTTTGTTTATACCAAAACCGAATTGAAAGAATCCTCTAGCTCTTCACTTGTTTTCATGCTATTTAAAGCGTTTATATTGTGGTAATTATTTATGAAAACTTATTCCATTTATAATGTTAATACACATTTCAACATGTTTTTCACTTTTTCCCTCTCTACTAGACATAGCGCCGCCGTGCTGATTTTTGTTCGGCGGCGGCGTGAACTTTTTTAAAAGTAGATACGTAGAACAATGCAATCTACCCCAAAATGGTTCAACAAAGCGCATACGGTTCCGTTTATCAGTAAATACTACTTATTTGCTTGCATGACTTACTAATACCAAATTACCAATACTACGTCCTGATTTAGAAGTATCTAACGAGAATGCTACCGCTTTTACATATCGAGACTGGGGGGTTAAGAGGAGCTTAGCGTCCGCAAGTCCGATAAAGAAGCAAAGGAAGACAAAGATGCAGAGGATACCAGGCACCAGCTAAATGCGACCTTACTCGGGATCTTTCTTTGCATCTGATGCATTTGCCTGGGGCCCTCCTTATGGAAGGAGTCTCTGCTGGATAACCGTCACGTGGGCCATCATTTAATAGTTACCCTGTATTGGAAAAACAACTGGATGGCTTAATTTCACCACGGCGGCATGAAGTTGTCCTGAAGACACCGGACGACATGACACTAGTTAGATTTAACATCATTATCATGATGTATATGTACCCGCGTAGCCAACGTATTATAATAATAAACTTATATGGTCGGTAGACCACCAGAAAAATTCTCCCTACATCAGCAACAGTAGGTAGGTACCACCATTATAGCTGCACTGCACCGCGCTTTTAGCATACCCAGGGATATTATAAGCCAACTCAGAAATTATGACACAGGCCTGTCAAAATTATGGTACCGCAGCTAAAATTATGGTACGGTTTGATTTTCAGTAAAATAGGTAAAAAAATAATGAAATGGACGTAAATTTGACATAAAAATTCTTCTCCGTACCTATTCTACCTTGATTCTACCCCTTTTATTCTACCGGACGCTCACCGCAAGAAGGAAACAAGATAAGTTAAACCTACAATGGCCTATATCCAAGAGAATATAATCACTAGTATGCATCAAAAACAAGAACAAAACGTAATATCTGTTCCATTTCACGACAAATTGTGTGACCAAACTAATGTTTGTATGGTAATTAATGGTAAATTCAAAATTATGGTACTTTTGCGTACCATAATGAAGTTCTAGGGTACAGGGTACGAGGACCTGAATTATGATACATGTACCATAATTATGGTACGTATAACACCACTGAGCATACCTATACCCATGCTATACCATAGACAAAAATCTTATACTTTTTATTTCTAGACTCGACTTTTCTCGAGCTTAATTTCTCGGGACACACCTGAAAATCACCGGAATTCTCGGGTCGAGATTTCCCGGGAATTATGCTGGACACCAGGCCAATTCACAATAAATGATAGGTAGGTACCTATTCCGTCGATGATCCTGGTGTTAAGTAGGTATAATAGACATGATATCTGTATAACAACCACTACCAGAGATCTGATAGAGACTGTGGCCGACGGCTTTACGTGCCCTCTGAAGCACGGAATTATATTTCTTGGCAAATGAAATGATTCAAAACATTCATAAGCATAATTTAATTACCTATATCGAGTGTAAAATGTGAGTGCAACGCAAATGATGAATGAAAGAAAGGACAGCAAGGATCGGTCGATCGATACAACCCAGACTGCAGGCAGCTAGACTTGCTAGATGGAGCGGAGCGGAGGGTCCGGAGGAGAGCGGGGGTGCGCCGGCGCGGGTCCGGCGGCGTCTGGTTGCGTAGGGTCGCCGTGGCGCGCCGCGGCGCCACCGTCGCGTCGCGTCTGCGCTCGCCTTCGCCTCGACGCCTGCGCCGCGCCGCCACAGCCCGATTCCGTTATTGTTACTCAGGCGCTTGCACACATTGTCGCGCATAAAAAATGTGTTAACCCATTTTTACCAGTCTTTTCACTGAGTTCTAAGCACTAGTGTCAAGTTGTGATAAGGATTCAGTGTTTTACATCGCCAAAGGTAAGTATTGCATTCAGTTTCAAAACAAATTCTAATTTCCAGCTGTGCACGAGGATTTGACAGTGACAGCTCGGTTTGTTTATGTCTGGTGTTTATGTTTATATTATGTATTTATGCAAGGGACTTTATACTTTAATATAGGTAGGTAAATGTAATAGGTAGTAGGTAGTTAAGTAGGTAGGTAGTTGAAATAATAAGGGTCTAGTACCTACCTACCTAAAGTAGGTACCTATAGGTACAAAACGTTATCCCCTAGCCTAGGCTAGGCATTCATTGAATGGTCAGATTCAAGTCAGATAATCGATGTTACCTACCTAAGTAGGCCTACCTACGTCTATCTGCAAGAGGGTTCTATTCTGAAAGCAAAATATTTATTAGGTACCTAGGTCTTTCTTTCGAAGAAGGTAGGTACCACACCACAAGGCACTTTTAGATATGGCTAGGAAGTTGCTTATTTACAAACTACCTTATATCTAATTATTTAAGCACCTATACTACAACTAATAATAAAATAGGTAGGCTACTTTATTAAGTTAGTTCTTAAAAATGTTCTCGATAGTCCATTCGCCGCCGTCGTCGCCGACACGCATGTCTTAAAAAAGTTAGCCACCAACGTTGAAGAATGCGCTTAATTTCACTAGCTTCAAGGGTGATTGTTGCATATAGAAGGTGTAGCCTTGAGCGAAAGGGACGCGACGCCGGCCGGCGCGCGCGCCGTTTCCAGGTAGCTCTGTCTGTATGACCGTCGCGGTATAGAATATAGGTACCTACCTACGGAACAGACGGATCGGTCGGGTGACCAATCAATGCCTTTGAGAATAAAGGTGCATTCACATTGCTCTTACGCTACGTGTATTGCGTGTGCTGATGGCCGTAATGGGATAACAGTTTACTTAGAAAATGTATGAAAAAGCCATGTTTAGATTCACACTTGCCTTACGTGACGTGGCTGATGCAACCAAGTCCCAGTGTGTGTCTTGCGTGGATTGCGTCATCTTGCATCAGCCTACGTGTATTGCGTAAGCCGACGTGGAAACGACACCGTTCGGCGAGATAGATAGTCACTGTGCGAGCGAAAATGTATTCGAGGCCGGCGCACCCGCGCGACCGCGCGTTTTTGAATATAACTTAGTCTGCTGGGCACTTGTGTCCCTGGCTGAAATCAATTTATAATTTTGGTTTAATCATATTTGTATTATTTTCCTTTGTATTCTTCGACATAGATTAATTTTAGTGCTTTTAACTATGCTACCATCCTGTTCTGATCTGTGCTACCATCCTATGATCGTAGGTTTTTTTAGTTGTATTTTCTTTTTGACAGATTGTTATAGTGCCCTTAGAATCTACCTTACTGTAGGTATAGCCAATTTCATCTAAATTTTCAAATCATGTAAACAAACATTGACAACATGTTTGCGGCCCATAAAATTGTATTTCTTTACAATTTCAAAGAAATTCAAATTTTGGAACAGTAAAACACATGTCATGTTTGTGACAAAGTTATGATTGTTGATTCAAAAATTAAGCTTCTGTCAAGAAACCAACAAATAGAATTTAATGCTGCAAAACACGTTGGTTTCTATTGTCAAAGGTATATAAAAAAACAATGATACGTTTTCGTTCAGCGAACAACACGAGCGAACACTCCGACGACATACGATCTTGTGATGCGTGTCGCGCGTAAGTTGGTTGACGCGTCATCGGACGTCGCCCACGTAAGATGACGTGGATTGCGAAAGTCTAGTGTGAAGCACATGTCAGCTTACATCACGTACGTGGCGTGTTTTCAATGTGAATGCACCTTAATTCCTTCGGGAGTCAATAAGTCCTACCTACTTACTGCGACAGTAAGTACGTACATAGGAATACAAATTTTTGCTTTTCTTAGAGGCTGAGTAAAAAGATTTTTAAGATTTAGATTCACTTGATTTTATACAGTGATCATCATATTTTAATTTTATTAAGTATCTCGTTCTATTTAAAGAAACCTATGCTAGGGATGTAAGTAAGTATATCTAAAAAAGAATATATACACGGTGTTAATTTAATTGCGTGCCATAGCTTAAGGGGTGTTTCAGTAACGTATAAGGAGCCAATAAAAAAAATAAAAAAAAACTATCTCAAAAAATAAAAAAAGTCAAAAGTCGGTAGGTATTTACACAGAAGAGTAAATGGAGCTAGGACTTTCTCTAATCAGTGGGTATTTATAATGATTCCCAGAGTTGCGCTGTCTCTCGCACTATAACCAATCGACCAATGATAGCGACTCGCGCGCGCTCGGTTATAATGCGAGAGACAGCGCAGGTTTTGTAATCATAATAAATGCCGATATTTGATTTATTGATTTTTTGAGTATGGTTTTTTTAAATATTTTTTATGGGCTCCTTTAACGTTACTGAAACAATGTAAGGTACAATGTATGGCGACACATGTCCATACCTATAGGTACCTACAACCGATTTTAAGGTGCCGTAGGCAACCGTAGGTTAGATAGACCACAGTATAATTCAATAGACGTACGACAGACTCATATATTATACTGTGGTACCACGGAAATATAGTACCTACTACTTTTTTTTTTTGTGTTTGGCAATCGTCAACCCAGATTTGGGGACACTTCTGCCAGTGTCGAGTGTAGAAGTCTACAGTATTCTTTCTTGAGTAATCTTAACCTAATCTAACCTAGCTTAACCTAGAACTTATTAGATTGCGAGTGTGGTCACAATCCAATGCTGTATGAAGCTTTACGTGGGAGCGTCGATTCGAACCATACAGGATTGCGGTACTTCATTTCTCACTTTCACTACCGGTACATTATTATGCAAATCCCACTACACTATCACAATAATAGCCGCGAAAAACTAAATTAGAAAGCCAGAAAATCCGACCCGCAGCGATTCGTTACGATTCCCGCGTAAAACCTCTATATTTTTTCTACCTACTACTTACTTAAAACTTAAAACTAGTTCATTGGAAAGCTAGCTAAGCTAAACTCATTGTATAGTTTATGATATCGGAAAACTTCACCCCACCGCCATATGTATAATTAACAGCCGTAGGAAAAGCCATAGGAAAGACTAGGTAGGTACCTACTTCCTAATTTCGTGCAAAAAAAAAGTATTGACGTTTCATAAAGTTGCTGATTTTTGAGTACCCTACGTACCCTAGTACTATTATATTATATTCTGTGACTTTGGGCAGGTTTCAGATGGGGTGGCATGGTAAGGGGCCTTTATCTGGTTACTTTTATAGATGGTAAAACGGAGTGTATAGCAATGAAGGGATATTACTGAGAACGAACTTGTAACATAGGAATCGTAAAAAATGGCTTCAACTCCCCATGTAAACTATTTTGTATTTAATAGTAGAATACATTTTTTATATAATAGCAACACTCGGAAAACGAGTTTCCAGAGCCGTAAAACAAGTAAAAAAAAAAGTCAAAATGGCTGTGACATATCAAAACAAAACGTTCTTTCAAAAAGTGGCTGTGAAAAGTGGTCTCCAAAGTTGGTGTTTCAGAAGTTCATCAAACTTTATTCGTACAGTGTTATTCATAGTGTTAAGATGTTTGCTCAATACGTATAAATAAGAGTGAGTCAAGAAAACTTGTTTTTATCCTTAAACAGAAATTTCTTACAGCAAGGTTTTTCTGGGTAAAGTTATTAGTTAATAGGGAGTAGGGACGAAAAAGGTGTGAATAGGCACAACTAATGAATAAAATAGACACGACATATTGACTGAATAGAGACGAACATGGGGTGTTTAGGAACGCTAAGGTTTAATTAGAGACAGGGTTGTCACTAAGGTATTCTTATTAACGCGAACCATGCTCATTCTTATACGCATATCATTAGAGTTTCCTTCCATGCTGGACTGGGAGTGAGAGAAAAACATAGAATGTGCCATGCTCCCGGGCATGCTGTAAATGTCAGCTAAGAGATTCGATGGTTTCAGTATTGTAATTTAGGCGATGAGCTGACAACCTGTCACTATAGCAATATACATTGCCGACATTTGCCGTCGACACGCAAAGAAGAAGCAATAAACAGATCCATCTGGAATAACCCTTAAAATTTGTCAGACGTGGCGGAACGACCTATGTTTAGGTTGGTTACGCCCCGTGCCTACCCCATTAGGGATAAAGGCGTGATTATATGTATGTATATCATTAGAACGGTGCCTCAGTAAACCTCTGACATAAGGGTTTATCGGGTTGATTAATCCTCTGACATATGAGTTTACCGGTAAAATACTAGATTGTTCATCTAAAGTTGTTGCTGTTGGTTTCGGCTTTAGGCTTTCGGGTTTGTCGGGTCGACGTGGTTCCCTGGATTGACGTTTGTCGTTGGGTCGACGAGGGTCGTTGAGTCGCCTTGATTCATTGGGTTGTCGTGGTTCATTGGTTCGACGTGGGACATCGGGTCGACGTGGGTCGCTGGGTCGATGTGTGATCGTGGGTCGGCGTGGGTCGTTCGGTCGGCGTGGGTCATCGGGTCGACTGGGTTGATGGGTCGACGTGTGTCGTGGATCGGTGTGGGTCGTTCGGTCGACGTGGGTTATCGGGTCGACTGGGTTGATGGGTCGATGCGGTTCGGAGGGTCGATGTTGATCGTCGGGTCGACGTGGGTCACCGGGTCGACGTGGGTCGATGGGTCGACGTGTGTCGTGGGTCGGCGTGGGTCGTTGGGTTTGACGTGATCACGTTTTTGTTACTAGTCAAGTTTCGAGAGAGACAGGGTAATTAAAAACTCTTTAGTGTCAACCCTTGACTATTTCCCGATACACCCCTGTCTCATCCCTATTGACCCCGACTTGGGGTGAATGGGGATTGAGGAATTTTTATCGTTTTTTTTCAAGAAGCATAGACAAACATCTTTTTTTTCATATGGTCACATCATCTTCCTAGCCTTTTTCCCGTATTTCACGGGGTCGGCTACCTAATCTAGGGGATTGGACGAGGGTACTGGTTTTCACACAGAGCGACTGCCATCTGACCTCCGCAACTCAGAAGGGAAACCAGACCCAATCCTAGATTAGGTTACACACAACCTTTGAATTTCTTCGTAGGTGGTGTGCAGGTTTCCTCACGATGTTTTCCTTCACCGTAAAAGCGCCGAATAAACGTACATATGAAATTCGAAATCTGAAAAACACATTGGTACGTGGTGGGATTCGAATCACGACCTCCTGCACAGAAGGCCGCGGCCCTATCCACTACACCATCCGCCTTATTAAAGTTATTTATCTAAACTTATAAAATCGTTTGTCCTTACTGACTGACTGACTGACTGACTGACTGATTCATCAACGCAGAGCCTAAACTACTAAAGCTAGAATCGTGAAATATGGAGAGCAGGTTCCTTTTATAACGAAACCTACCACTAAGAAAGGATTTTTGGATTTTCCCCCCTTAAAGGGGTAAAAAGGGGGTGTGAAGTTTGTATGAAAGTCCGTCAATTTTGAACGTAGGATCTTCTAATTTTGTATTTAGGGTAATGATTTAAAAGTAATGAATACGTGTTTCAGCGTTTTTGGATTTTCTACCCCTAAAAGGGTTAAATACGGTATGGAAGTTTGTATGGAAACTCCGTTAGTTATGTGCAGTTAGGATCTTAAAATTTTGTATTTAGGCTAATGATTTCAAAGTAATGAATACATGTTTCAGCGTTTTTGGATTTTCTACCACTAAAGGGGTTAAATACGGGATGGAAGTTTGTATGGAAACTCCGTCAGTTTTGTAGTTAGGATCTTATAATTTTGTGTTTAGGCTAATAACCAAAAATTAATGGACAAGTGTATCAGAGTTTTTAGATTTTTATCCTTAGGGGGGTTAAATAGGTGATGAAAGTTTGTAATAATATCAACAGCTCTTTTTCTTGATTTCTAACCATTGCAAACCTTTTTATTCAAGAACTTCTTAGAGCAAATTTGTGTTTTGATAATTTGACAGATTATAAACTTTAAAATTAGGACGTCATCGAACCAGACTAACTTTTTTTAACCAACTTCAAATAAAAAAAGGAGGAGGTTCTCAATAAGGATGTACGTTTTTTTATGTACCTATGTTACCTCAAAATTCCGTAATTTATTTTATCCGATTTGAAAGATTCTTTTTTTATTAGAAAGGGTATATTTCAATGTTAGTTCCCCGTCCAGCAAAATCTAATTTTGATCGTGGGATCCATGAGAAATGACGGAAACTCCTCAAATTTTATAGGCACACATATATCTATTTTGATATTTTAAGTTAATCTGATGTGGAACTAAGAGCTCAACGAAATTATAAGATGTATCGAGATAGGTACCAATTTTACGAAATTTACTCACCATAATGAGCAATTTTTGGTTAGTAGAATCAACGAAAAGGGGTTGAAAGAATCTTGCAAAAAATATATTTTTGTACTACCCTTTTAACTACCATTGTTTTTGATATCCCACTCGATAGGTTCAGCCTTTTTCGAGATACGTGGTAACAAAGAATAGGGGATGGTGCTTGCCTCTTTCGAGCATTATCATCCATCACTAATACATTAATTAAAGAGTTGTAAGTATATATGTGTTGTGTATGTATGTTAGTTTATTTGTTTGTTTCTTAATTTGTCATCATTGAACTCGAAAATTAATAGAACTATTTTTAAAATTCTTTCACTATTAGAAAGCTACGCTCACTGTGCGATGCGCGTGCGTAGCAATATCAGCTTTTTACTACGAAAAATATCACACTCACACAGAAATAAAAGAATCTTTTAGATGTGGTCATACTATCAGCTACATGACAATAACCTGATCAAGGACAAAAATAACTTTTTACCGCGGGAACTCAATCCCACGGGAAAACTTTTAGCGGCGGGTGAAATCGCGGGGCGGAAAGCTAGTTTATTTATAATCATAGACAATGACAGGCGACCATTTTTAAGATTTAGATTCACTTGATTTTATACAGTGATCATCATATTTTAATTTTATTAAGTATCTCGTTCTATTTAAAGAAACCTATGCTAGGGATGTAAGTAAGTATATCTAAAAAAGAATATATACACGGTGTTAATTTAATTGCGTGCCATAGCTTAAGGGGTGTTTCAGTAACGTATAAGGAGCCAATAAAAAAAATAAAAAAAAAACTATCTCAAAAAATAAAAAAAGTCAAAAGTCGGTAGGTATTTACACAGAAGAGTAAATGGAGCTAGGACTTTCTCTAATCAGTGGGTATTTATAATGATTCCCAGAGTTGCGCTGTCTCTCGCACTATAACCAATCGACCAATGATAGCGACTCGCGCGCGCTCGGTTATAATGCGAGAGACAGCGCAGGTTTTGTAATCATAATAAAATGCCGATATTTGATTTATTGATTTTTTTGAGTATGGTTTTTTTAAATATTTTTTATGGGCTCCTTTAACGTTACTGAAACAATGTAAGGTACAATGTATGGC
Source organism: Scrobipalpa atriplicella (assembly GCA_029255725.1). NCBI lineage: Eukaryota > Metazoa > Arthropoda > Insecta > Lepidoptera > Gelechiidae > Scrobipalpa > Scrobipalpa atriplicella. The sequence goes on from JARACY010000007.1 coordinate 258,867, forward strand.
GACACATGTCCATACCTATAGGTACCTACAACCGATTTTAAGGTGCCGTAGGCAACCGTAGGTTAGATAGACCACAGTATAATTCAATAGACGTACGACAGACTCATATATTATACTGTGGTACCACGGAAATATAGTACCTACTACTTTTTTTTTTTGTGTTTGGCAATCGTCAACCCAGATTTGGGGACACTTCTGCCAGTGTCGAGTGTAGAAGTCTACAGTATTCTTTCTTGAGTAATCTTAACCTAATCAAACCTAGCTTAACCTAGAACTTATTAGATTGCGAGTGTGGTCACAATCCATGCTGTATGAAGCTTTACGTGGGAGCGTCGATTCGAACCATACAGGATTGCGGTACTTCATTTCTCACTTTCACTACCGGTACATTATTATGCAAATCCCACTACACTATCACAATAATAGCCGCGAAAAACTAATTAGAAAGCCAGAAAATCCGACCCGCAGCGATTCGTTACGATTCCCGCGTAAAACCTCTATATTTTTTCTACCTACTACTTACTTAAAACTTAAAACTAGTTCATTGGAAAGCTAGCTAAGCTAAACTCATTGTATAGTTTATGATATCGGAAAACTTCACCCCACCGCCATATGTATAATTAACAGCCGTAGGAAAAGCCATAGGAAAGACTAGGTAGGTACCTACTTCCTAATTTCGTGCAAAAAAAAAGTATTGACGTTTCATAAAGTTGCTGATTTTTGAGTACCCTACGTACCCTAGTACTATTATATTATATTCTGTGACTTTGGGCAGGTTTCAGATGGGGTGGCATGGTAAGGGGCCTTTATCTGGTTACTTTTAATAGATGGTAAAACGGAGTGTATAGCAATGAAGGGATATTACTGAGAACGAACTTGTAACATAGGAATCGTAAAAAATGGCTTCAACTCCCCATGTAAACTATTTTGTATTTAATAGTAGAATACATTTTTTATATAATAGCAACACTCGGAAAACGAGTTTCCAGAGCCGTAAAACAAGTAAAAAAAAAAGTCAAAATGGCTGTGACATATCAAAACAAAACGTTCTTTCAAAAGTGGCTGTGAAAAGTGGTCTCCAAAGTTGGTGTTTCAGAAGTTCATCAAACTTTATTCGTACAGTGTTATTCATAGTGTTAAGATGTTTGCTCAATACGTATAAATAAGAGTGAGTCAAGAAAACTTGTTTTTATCCTTAAACAGAAATTTCTTACAGCAAGGTTTTTCTGGGTAAAGTTATTAGTTAATAGGGAGTAGGGACGAAAAAGGTGTGAATAGGCACAACTAATGAATAAAATAGACACGACATATTGACTGAATAGAGACGAACATGGGGTGTTTAGGAACGCTAAGGTTTAATTAGAGACAGGGTTGTCACTAAGGTATTCTTATTAACGCGAACCATGCTCATTCTTATACGCATATCATTAGAGTTTCCTTCCATGCTGGACTGGGAGTGAGAGAAAAACATAGAATGTGCCATGCTCCCGGGCATGCTGTAAATGTCAGCTAAGAGATTCGATGGTTTCAGTATTGTAATTTAGGCGATGAGCTGACAACCTGTCACTATAGCAATATACATTGCCGACATTTGCCGTCGACACGCAAAGAAGAAGCAATAAACAGATCCATCTGGAATAACCCTTAAAATTTGTCAGACGTGGCGGAACGACCTATGTTTAGGTTGGTTACGCCCCGTGCCTACCCCATTAGGGATAAAGGCGTGATTATATGTATGTATATCATTAGAACGGTGCCTCAGTAAACCTCTGACATAAGGGTTTATCGGGTTGATTAATCCTCTGACATATGAGTTTACCGGTAAAATACTAGATTGTTCATCTAAAGTTGTTGCTGTTGGTTTCGGCTTTAGGCTTTCGGTTTGTCGGGTCGACGTGGTTCCCTGGATTGACGTTTGTCGTTGGGTCGACGAGGGTCGTTGAGTCGCCTTGATTCATTGGGTTGTCGTGGTTCATTGGTTCGACGTGGGACATCGGGTCGACGTGGGTCGCTGGGTCGATGTGTGTCGTGGGTCGGCGTGGGTCGTTCGGTCGGCGTGGGTCATCGGGTCGACTGGGTTGATGGGTCGACGTGTGTCGTGGATCGGTGTGGGTCGTTCGGTCGACGTGGGTTATCGGGTCGACTGGGTTGATGGGTCGATGCGGTTCGGAGGGTCGATGTTGATCGTCGGGTCGACGTGGGTCAACCGGGTCGACGTGGGTCGATGGGTCGACGTGTGTCGTGGGTCGGCGTGGGTCGTTGGGTTGACGTGATCACGTTTTTGTTACTAGTCAAGTTTCGAGAGAGACAGGGTAATTAAAAACTCTTTAGTGTCAACCCTTGACTATTTCCCGATACACCCCTGTCTCATCCCTATTGACCCCGACTTGGGGTGAATGGGGATTGAGGAATTTTTATCGTTTTTTTTCAAGAAGCATAGACAAACATCTTTTTTTCATATGGTCACATCATCTTCCTAGCCTTTTTCCCGTATTTCACGGGGTCGGCTACCTAATCTAGGGGATTGGACGAGGGTACTGGTTTTCACACAGAGCGACTGCCATCTGACCTCCGCAACTCAGAAGGGAAACCAGACCCAATCCTAGATTAGGTTACACACAACCTTTGAATTTCTTCGTAGGTGCGTGTGTGCA